>JANAVB010021792.1:2635621-2638370 GCA_029216955.1 Iris pallida
CGGTGTGTGTGCGACAATCGAGGTATATCGGTCGAGATATCCCGTATCGACCTTTTTGCAAACTAGTTAATAACTTTGTGCACATTTTTCACCTCGTGACAAATATACGCCATTAGGACCATGTATTTTTTGGCCCTATTAGCCAAGTTTGGTCCGATTTTGAGAAGGTCGACCGAAACGCTATTTTGGCGGGTTCGTGACCCGATCTAACGGACAATTTTGTGCACTGCTTATCAGAATCCAAATATGGACATATCATTGAGTTCGTATCAAAAAACTGGACTCGTAGGTACATAATTTATCGAGTTTAGAGACCGTAGGTATTGGTACGGTTTTCGGTGCAAAGCGGGTCCAACGGCAGATACAGTTTTGGCCCAAAATTATCATTTTGCCTATGTGTCCAGAATTGGACTTTTGGGCCGTCAAACTAGATTTTTTATGATAAACATATTGGTGATGTCTGTTTCAGCATCCTGAGTCATTTGCTAGAGTTGGACTTTTTGTTGCTCGTTGATTGGTTAGTTATTATTGGTTCTATGCGCAACCACCAGGCAAGTACACACTTGCCAAACTTTAGAGTATTTACATCCATTGTTGTTACTTTCTGTCTTGCTCATATTTTTCCTCTTGTTCGTGCTACTCTCTTTTCATTGTCATCTTCTAGTTTTATGTGCACGTAGATTGTTACTCATTTTCCATATTACTTTTCTTTCTTATCTTGTTCATGTCTAGTGATAATATTGATATGCTATGCCATGTTCTCCTGACCTGTTTGACCCGTACTTGACTTGGACATGACTAGATATACTTGACTTTCTAGTACCTTAGCGAGAGTATTTTATTAGCCACGACTATACCTCTATTGTTAGTGCTTCACCGGGCTGCGATAGAGAATCTGTTATAGGACGTGTTAGTGCCTCACCAGACCGGCTATATCACATGTACCTATAGCCATGATTAATATTATATTTTTGATATGTCACCATCTGTAGAGTTCCTTTACGTGTCATTCTTTCCTCTACTTGTTATTCTTATTTTCCTTGTAGTTATTTACGTTATAGTAGGCATATATATTATGTGTCTTGCTAGTCCCCTGAGGACCTGGTGATATCTCCAGGTATTAGATGAAGGTATGATACGTTGATGGAGGATGGTTGCTATACCAAGTTTACCAAGTATATTTAGTTGATGTTTTTATCTTTCTCTTCCGTATTTAGATTTTGTCCTATATTTGATTGTCACTATTGTTATAGCCTAGTCTTTTGCAAGCTTCATTTTCTTATAGCTTGTTCATGATGTATTACTGGGGATCCACTCTAATACATTTATCTAATCTAGATCAGTGTATTACGGTCTGATCAACCTTAGTGCACTTGATTCGTTATTGTTATCATTATTTAGTTGATGAGATATAGTTGATTTAGAACAAAATATAGCTTATACATACTTGAGCTAGGCTGGAGTCCTCTCGATATGTAACTGGCACGTATACGATCTCCTAGTCTTATATATTTTGGGACTCGATCATTACATTTTTTGGTAGCCCATGCAGGTCGAGTTAGCCGTTTCGGTTACGTTACTATACCGAGCGGGCCTACGAATATATTAAATCTTATCTCAATCCACAACTGCCTTGACAATTCTTTTAGAAATTTTTCTATCGTCCTTGAAATTCATATTTGCTCTCGAATATTATTCCTTTGCCTTTTCGTACCATTGTTCTCGTCCCTTCCTATTTCAGAGTGATGATGATCGTGCTTTATCAGAAATTCTTAAGTTATAGTATAAGTTAGCTTATTTATTGTATATTGTTTACTTGATAGATAGGAGGGGATTAGAGATGCCATATGCCGTGAATCTAATGGTATAGATTTTTGCAACTAGTATGCAAGGGTTATAAAATTTTTAGGACATCATGTGTTTGATGGGTATGTGACCAAAGGTGGGTAGACGTCTCAGTATAGAAATAATATATGGTTATACTGGTTACGCTCTTATGGTAGTCACTTGATCAAGAATAGAGTGATAGTTTTAGTGTAAAGATTGACCCCTGCAAGAAGAACATAAACATAGCCTAACCCAACCCACTTACTATTATTCCCTATCTATTCGGATTGGTTATCACTTAGTTTGGTCAGGTAAAAAGAGACTATATAATTGTAATAACAATATGGTTAGGAGGACAGGCCTTCAACAGATATTGCAAACAAGAGCGACTAGAGATAATCATCGATAGTTTTACGATAGAGACGTTGCCTAGAAAAATTGTTTAAGATTAATATTA
This sequence comes from Iris pallida, assembly GCA_029216955.1. NCBI lineage: Eukaryota > Viridiplantae > Streptophyta > Magnoliopsida > Asparagales > Iridaceae > Iris > Iris pallida. The sequence goes on from JANAVB010021792.1 coordinate 2,637,906, forward strand.
GTTTGAGTTATTAGGAGACACCATAGTGTCCTAGCGTATCCCTCGAACTATTCCTAAGTTAAACTAGTGTGGTTTTTCTTTAGTGAGCCTTATTTTAATTTCGAGGACGAAATTCTTTTAAGGTATATTGTAAGGACCCTAATTTTTTTAAATTATTTTTATTATTTTATATGATTTATACTCATAAAATATTTTATTTTTAATTAAGACTATAGATGTACTTTTTCGTAGCTTTGATTGTTTTGAGCACAAGAAATGCCAATCTTTCAAATGTTATTCATGAGTTTTGAAATAAATAGGTTTACCTTAAGGTTGATATATCCTATCCATCAAACTTTCTCCTAACATTCTTTTAACTCGCACAACTTCGGGTCAATTTGGCTATAACGGCTATTGACCGTAATTCTAGACCTAACTTTTAACTTGAATTCGAGACCTCGACCTCAATTAATCTATTTGACCCAA
>JANAVB010021792.1:2662785-2670285 GCA_029216955.1 Iris pallida
CGCGAAAGGATCCAGATGTCGTGACATCCTGCAACAGTTGTAGGGGAAGCCTAACCGAAGCTGGACGGATTTTAGTTTCTTGTGGGATTTTTGGGTTCAATAATCACTAAGATGTCAATCCTATGGATTTTCTTGAGACTGATTAATCTTCTCAAGGTGGGTTTGTTCGCCAGGCCCCTAACATTCTAAGAGACAAGACATTGAGGTTGTTGTGGAGGGGGGATTTGTTAAGCTTCATGACTGACTTGGTGGTCATCGTCGTGAGCTCTTTATCGCTCTTCTTCTTCTTATTTTTTGGATGTTTTGGTGGTGATTGCCTCTTTTCCATCCGTTGAGGTGACCGTGTCTTTAGTAAGGTCAACTGATTCCTCTGTCGGGTGCATATAGAGCTTTCTCTCAATTTCTGCTAATACTTCAAAGTAACAGTTCGAACTGGTCAGTCTGGTATCCATAGCCTATTGTAACCTAGCCACCGGTGCTTGGCCAATGTTGGCCAAAGCGTCCGCAATAATGATCGCTGTGTTGTGGGTTGTGGGTATGGCAGTTGGGTCAAGGTTTAGGGGGTCCTCTTTGTTAGTAAGTACCGATTGTTTCTCCAGTGACTGTTGTTCCTCTCTGTTGGTGTCTGCTGTGTTCTCGAAAGTTTTTGCCCAATTGAGGGCCCTTGTTAGGGTGTCAGGGATGGAGGTCTCCTGTGAGGCATCAGATAGGGCAGATGCTAGGATATCAAATTTGTTTGAAGGCTGATTGTTTGGGATTTGTAGGGCACAATGGCTCCGCTCGGAGAGACGGGGGATTGAGAGCGTGGAACTTCATCATTGGCTTCCAATCGGATGTGGGAGTTAGGTAGAGGTAGGATCCGAGATTGGTGTGTTTGAATAGTTCGCAGGGTGTTGTCTGCCTTTTGGGTCGCTTTCTCTTCTTCAACTCCGGGTGCGCCCTATAGCAGTACACCGTAGAGTGACCTCTCATGTGGCAGTGCTTACATAAGATGACGTTATTATCATAAATGATTTGTTAAGTGTGCGTCTTATTTCCGAGCTCTATCAGGATATGGTTGGGTAGGTCCTTCGACAAATCAAATTCCAAGCAAATTTTGGCGTAATTACCCCTAGAAAGGTTACGCGTTTCTTCAGCCATGGCCATGAAAGTCCCGAAAGAGTTTGCGGTTCTCTTCAATATTGCAGGGGCAAAACATATGAGGGGTAAGTTGGGTGGGGTGACCTAGGCCGAGACGATCATCGAGTCTTCTTTGGTGTTGAAGTATGGCGTCCATTTAACGATTTTCATGCTGTGGGCGTCGATCTTCCCTGTGCCTCTAGTCCAAACCCTCTGGTAGTCATTCTCAGGAGAAAGATAAAGAAAAAAATGTTTGGAGTCCATAGGCGCGACCCTGTATTCGGATGTTAGGCCCCATCCGGCGATCACTTCCTGTACTCTGGAGAGCTTCAGGCAACCGTTAGAGAATTTAAAGATGAAAGTCTGAGAGAATATGGCATATAAAGAAGAAATTTCATCGGAGGTGAAGGGAACACGAATCGCCTGACTCTCTAGCGGGACAGGGTATTCGATATCTGGGAGCTTAATCTCCTTGGTTGGAAGGAAGTGATTCACAGCGCGGTCAGGTCTAAGCAACTTCGCATAAGACGTGGCAGGGGGACGAGAGGGGGGTAAGTGGAGGAGGATGGGATGGCTGTGGGGACAAACCCCACCGACGGCACGGGCAAAAGATTAGTCATTGTCGTCAAGTGCGCCTCGGCTGGGGATGCAGCGACAGTCTCGAAACACGCAGAGGATCGTGGCAACGGAGGAAATAGGGAGAAGGAACGCAGGAGGAGGACCACAACGGTAGGTTGCGTAGAAGAGGAGCCAGCACGATCCACTAAGAGCGTGCCACCTGGGGGGCAAACGGCGAGGCCGCCCAAGGACTGGCCAACGGAAGTAGCCAGAAAGGGACGGACAGCGCCACCAGGTAAAAAAGCAAGGGAAGGAGACGTAGAGACCTAGTATGCCACAGGGAAGAACACGAGCAGGTCAGCGCCAATATCGAATGGCAGATGTGAGACCACTGCCATACCCACGAGAGGTGCCAGGGCGGGGGCGCACGAAGTGTCAGCAATCCTCGCGGGAGAGGATGCACCAACGTACGAAGGAGAGGCACCACCGAGAGTCGCCAGAGGAGCGCCAGCTAGAGAAGACTGGGGAGCGCTGGTCTGAGGGACCAGAGACGCGCGAGAAGGATCCTGGTTGGCAAGTGCACGAGCCAAAGAGCCAGCAGAAAGTGCCACAGAACCAGCCAACCGTACAACGACAGCAGGTGCTAGGGAGGCTGCATCACCAAGAATATCGTCGACACTACTAGAGAGCCCAGCTCCACCAGAATGAATAGCTCCTGCTACCGAAAGAGGCACAGGATCAGCTATCGCCGACACAGGATAAGAGATAGCTGGAGAGGTGAAGAAAGGGGGAGAAGCTAGACGGCAGGTCGCGCGAAGAAGTAGAAAGCGCCAAGAAGGGGCTCCATATTACCTCAGCAGAGAGCACAAAGCTTGACGGTGCTAGGGGCATCTGTCCATCGCCAAACGAGGTTGACAGGCTGAACGACACGGGGCCCGAGGAAGGCAGTCTGAAAGACACGAGACCCGAAGAGAGTTTTAAAAATAGGGGCAAAAGAATGACTGTACAGCGCCCGAGGGCATGGCTCCGTCCCTGAGGAGACGAAGGGATCATTGATGGACACGCTTGCCAAGGAAGTAACAGGGATGGATCAAGAGAGCCGACGGAAGACTGGACAGGCTGAAAAATTGTCAGGCCCAGCAAATGCAGCTGATTTGTCGACATGGCAAGGGCGGATGAAGGAGGTGGCCATCCGGGGGCCGCCTCGCTGGAGGAGGACCCAAACATGCCTGGGAGGCCAGAAGGAGAGATACCTCACAGGGGGTGGGCTGGAGGAGCATACCAGAGAAGAAAAAAACCCAAAGAGGAGGGAAGAGGGAACACACAACCGGGGGGGGCTCGCCGCCGACACAGCTAAGAGAGCACCGGGAGAGGAACCTGGAGAGGCCTACTGGACCGAGAGGGCCAACCACTGCAAGGTGGCCGGTACCACCGAACGAATCCGGTGGTGGATGAAAGTGAAGGGGAGCGCCTCACTCCACGCTCGAGAGAGGATTATATATATATATATATATATATATATATATATATATATGGTGGTGTCGAAGGAACAAGCATCTAAAGCAAATTGTGGTTGGAGCAGTGTGCTGGGTAATATGGAAAAATAGGAACAAATGGCGTTACGAGTCTTACTGCTATAATCAAGAGCAGCTATTCTTTGAGATTAGGCGACAAATCCAAAAAATCATTACTCAATGTCGTCATTCGCCTATTATTCCTAGTATCATGCAGTAGCTTTTATGTACTGATGTTTTCCTTTTCAAGAAGTCAATAAAGTCTGGTTGTGAAAAAAAAAAAAATATATATATATATATATATATATATATATATATATATATATATATATATATATATTTGTATGTGTACATATTATGTATATGCATAAATAGACATAGTATTAATATTATTTATGAGGGCCAATTATAAATACACACATTCCTCTACATTTGTACTAGTATAATTATATATACACACACTCTCTATACACCTAGCTACCTATATGCCACACATATCCCCTCCAGTACGGCCACTGGCACTCGAGGGTGAGGGCGCGGGTTCGAGCCCCCACTCCCACGGGGGCTGTCACCCTCGTATTTTTTATATGTATTTTGGTATACGTGTACGTATCTCTGACCCATATTTTGACTTGTCCAGACTGGCTAGCCTTAGATTTTTGCATTGGCATGGGTTAATTAGCATTTCATGGTTCGAGTGGTCTATTTTGGCTTTGGCATGCATCGGGTTCGGTTGGGTTCGGCTTGGTTTGGGTTAGTATGCAAAACCCCTACCTACCACCATCCATTATTTGTTAACCCAACAACCCTTCTCTCTCATCATTAATTTTCTCATTAACTCCTTCTTCCACATAACCCTCTCTCCACCTACCAAGAGAGAGGCTTAGGCAAGTGCAACTTGCTTCATCGAGGAACTCCATTTTTGTTGTTCCATTGTCTTCCTCACGAGATTCTAAGACACTTTAGTACTTAACATTTTCAACTTCCTTGGTGTTTTTCTTGTAGATCTAAGTTTGTTACGTTTCGGATTTCTTGGGTTTTGATCTACTAAACTTGGTTATTTCCGGAGATTGAGAGTTCCATGTAGTAAGAATTTCGATTTTACGTAAGTTTGGCCTTTGAATGGTTGGATCAAGTCTTGGCTGAGATGGGGTTTCTTGAGTTCTTGAGTCCCATGGTTGCATGTCTCGGCCTTGGGGAGAAGACGAGCCCTTTTACGCACACGTTCTTACGTGCCAGCGTAGTAATTTTCTTTTTACGCACACGTTCTCACATGACCGCGTAATCTATTCTACTCAGAGTTCATCCGAACTCTAAACAAGGGATTCTAGCTCGCGTGCAGTCTCGCTCGTGTAGATTCTAGATCACGTGCAGTCTCGCTTGCGTAGAATTCTCGCTCGCGTAGATTCTCGCTCGCGCAGAGTCTAGCTCCCGTAGAATTCTCGCTCGCGTAGAGTCTCGCTCGCGTGCAGCCTTGCTCGCATAGAGCTGTCTTCCTTGTTCTTGCTCACGTAAAGCTATTTTTACGCTCGGGACTCCTTGGCCTAGCGTAGTCTCGTTCCCGTAGAAGCCTTGAGCTCCTTGGCATACCATGTTTGCCTTTTTGTTCTTGCACCCTTGTCATGAACTTGATAATCATGAATTGGTACACGACATGGTACAACAAGTAACTTAGCATGACATGACATGGTATGATATGACAAGTAAGCATGATGGGAACTATTGAATGCAGTTGCGACGACAAGCATGACATGACAAGAATGAATGGCCTGGACACCGTAGATGATTGTGTTTGTACAAATGAACCAGTATGGTATTGCATCATGTCTAGGGTATGGACCCCTGAGTACCACGGTCGTAGGTTCCTACTGAAACTGACTAAGGCTAATAGCTAGAATAATCCAGTAGTTATGAAGAGATTTCCCAGCTACAGGTAATACCGTTATCTGGACGCCCCATCATGGAATTTGTAGCCTGCCATCAAGTAGGGCACATTTCCAGCACACTGTCATCTTGCTAGTAACTAGGCCTGTGATAACCCTAGTTAGTTAAAGTATAAAGCCGTACTTACTACTTGGCCGTAAATGTTGGATGAAGTCTAATCAGTCCAAGCCTTATCTTGTTCCCGTACCTGGCTACTTCGGAACAGGATTGCTTATGCTTACTTTATCAATAACTGATCGTAATGATTTTTCATCCTCTTGACATTTATTGCTCTATTTTAGATTTCATGTCGTATTATTATCTTTCATATTTTATGATTCTGATATGCTGGTTTTAGTTCTTAAGTGAAGCCTTCTTTGGGGCACTTGCTCTTTCTGGGATCTGACCCAGCTGGTTTTGTATGGCCTGATACCGGAGCAGCTCCAGAGGATCTCCCTACCTTCCAGCCAGATGGTGACCACCAGACGTAACCCTGGCAACGAGTGGGTTCTATTTTGCTCTCCCACTCTATTGTAAAAGTAATCTTTTGAGGCGTTTAGCCGACGAGCATGTGTTAGCTCGATTGTACTTTATTTACTGTCCGCCTACGGGCTGTAGCATGATTAACAAATTTTAGGGTTGATCATGTATGACTGAAACTCTTGCTAGTCTCCATATTTTGTATGACTAGCTTCATGATCATCCAAATATGTAATGTATAGGATGCCTTACTATTATATATTTGGTGCTTTGACATCTTGTAACTGCTATTACTTGCTTGAGATTGAGACAATAAGCTTGCTCATGACCATTAGAGACTGATGGCTTGTAGTTAAACCCTCATGTATCTAGATAGCCGTGACCGTATAGCGAGGTGGGTTGTACTTCATTATATCTAGCTGGCTGTGTCTGCCCCCGCTCTCCAGTATTCTGGTTTTGGGGCGTGACAGGGGTGGCTTGGTGGCATTCTCCATGACCTTCGTGTCACGACCCGAATCCAGTGTAAGGGCACAAGAAGTGGGTACTTCCAGCCTACGCTGCGGTGTCGGCGGTAGAATGTTGTCCTAGGTCACAATATCTGACAATATATAACTGTACATGTACAATAATATACTCTCCAAAAAGGAGGACAACACAGAAGATACAACTCAATCACAAAATCCTCCTGAGGGTCCAAGTCACCGGTGTCATCCAAGCCAGCTCCTGAATATGTGGGGCAGAACTCCTCCTCATCCTCTGTAATATTTTTAACATGTCCAATCAGGACAAGAACGAATACATATCTCTCACACAGTTCATATCATGACAGAAAATGTAAAGCATGTTATAGAATAAAATACATGAAAACTGTAAGAATAAACATGGAGAGGAAGAAAGAATATGATAACAAAGATATATATATATATATATATATATATATATATATATATATATATATATATATATATATTTGTTTTATTTTTTTATTTTGTTTTTTTTATTTTTTATGTTTTATTTTTTTTTCCAACCATGGCTAGAGCCTTCATTGAAACAGAAAACGATAGGGTGGAACCGGGAGATAGACCGAGTTCCTATAAAGTGAGGGAGAACCCATGAACAGACATCCTGACGCCTAGCGTCTTAAACCAGATTTTTTTTAAAAATTCGGGATAGCTGTTCGAAAATCAAAACAAACGGCACTTAGGGAAATTAACGGGGGAGTGAGGGCTCTAGGCCCGAGGGGGGACCACGTCACGTGGTGGGGGGTGGGCTGGCGTACTACCCAAGGAGAGAGCGCGCGGCTCGAGGATCACGTGGCTCGATGAGCGCGCGGCTCGAGGAGCAGCGGCTCCATCCCCGACACGCCGCCTAGGTCCGATGGGCCCCGGCGAGGACGGCCGGTGCTTGGGGTCCGACAAGGGAAACGCGCCGGCTGCCGACGGAAAGAGAACGCGGAGGGAGGGAGGGGTTGCACGGGCCGGAGAGGGGGCTGCCTCTGCTCCGACAGTCGAGAGCACGTCGGCGGAAGCAGTGGAAGGAGACGCGATGGGTGGAGGGCGCCGGGAGGAGCACTGACGGAGGCGTCCCGAGCGGCCGACGGCAAAGCATGGAGAGGGAGGGAGGGGGAGAGGCGGGGGGGAGGAAAGGGGGGTTGTGGGCGGCAGAGCGTCGACGGGGGCCTCCGCGGAGCGCCGATCACCGAAGAGGGTCGCCCGACTGGAGGCGGGGAGACCGTCGGATGCCTTAGAGGAGGGGGGTCTCGAAGAGGGGGAGACGGTGGTGGCAGCACCGCCGGACGTTCGCCCGGCGTCGAAGAGTGAAGCTATGCCACCAGGGCCCACGAAGGGAGGGGATCCGGTGCCAGGGAGAGGACGGGGCCGCCGGGTGGGGTGTCGGCAGGAAGGAG
>JANAVB010021792.1:2675285-2700285 GCA_029216955.1 Iris pallida
CTCAAAACTGAGAACACATTGAATGTATATGAAACATCAACTCGAAATCCCAAATATATAGAAAACTTGTGCCCAGTGTTAGGAACAAAACCCACATGTCCAAGAGAGTCCTAACGTGCCCATGAACTGGAAACAAAATGTCAAATCATCAAAGCAACATGTATCAGAAAATATATTGGCAAAGGGGGCTCGTACGGCCATGTCGGGTTTGATAGGACACGACACGCAACACAATGGGCCTCGTGCTCATGCACATATGTAGGTAGGGTCTAACTCTAGGTAGTTGACACACTGATATGTGTCCACGTGGTGTCCATGCGTCACACGAATAGCGTGTCGGGGAGGGCTGTGCCCGCGTGCATGGTGTCAGCCAAATCAATGTAGGTACGATATCATCGTCCATACTCAACGAAACTTCGTGAAATTTTACGAGCACATGGGCAGAGGTTTTCCCCATGTGTCTACAAAATTTTACGCCAAACTGTGTCGTATCCGAGTTATGACACTCAGAATGCAGGACAATGCATGGGCTGTGCATGGGACCCCGTGCTACGTTCCCGTGTCCTGTTTGGACACGAAAATTGTGTCAAAAAATAACAAAAAAATTATGTTTTGGAATCCACTCGTATAGGGCTACAAGTATATCAAATTAGTTTTGAAAAATAACGACTTTTATTTCTAAGAGACATTTCAACAAGCACATGTTAACATACACAGACACGCATCCGATACATATATCAAATGGACACGAAATCTAACCAAACTACATCTACAAGTCTAGGGTACCTAGATGCGTTCATCTATGAAGAAAAATGAAGATATAATGGAGTTTAAAAGCGTTTACCTATTGAGAGTCGAAATGTCAATACAAAAGCCTCCAAACGTCCAGATGCCGATTTCCTACGGTCCAAAGCCCCTGATTCCTTGCTGGCTAGCCTCCAGCAACTTCTTCTCCACCAGAGGATTGCAATGGAATTGGTTTAGTCCAAGTTGGATGAAAAATGAAGGAGGGAGGCTACTTTGAAGAATAATGAAAACTAGGGTTAGTGTTTGATTTAAAGGAATAAGCAAGGCTCTGATATGTTTATTTAAGGGGGGAAGGCTGCCTTGGCCGGCCACATACTAGGCTAGGGTTAGGGTTTAGTCACAAGCCCAAAACCCTCAACCTAAACTCATTTAAAAAGCCTATAAGCTAAAAGCCCAAAAAGCAATTTAAATAAAACCCTAAAATAAATCTAAAACATTCCTAATTAGGTTAGAACCTAATTACTAATCAAATATTGATATTTAGTATCTAATCATGGTTAGTCTCTAATCATGGGAATTCTAAGGTTAAACCAAAAGAAACCACTAATCACAAAATACATAAATTAAAATATTAAGAAAATAATAAAAAATTAACACATTACCGAAATGTCCTTTTTATAGAAAAGTGGTAGTGACAAATCTACCCTCCTTAAAATAATTTTGTCCTCGAAATTAAAGACAAAACTGAACAGATGAGAAGGATAGAAAAATCATACCTCAAGGCTGAAAAAATAAGGGTATCGCTCGCGCATCTCATCCTCCCTCTTCCAAGTAGACTCACCAGGAGAGTGATGCCTCCATGTGATCCGAACCAAGATTATCGTCTGGTTCCTCAGCATGTTCTCCCGTTGATCCAGAATCTCCACAAGCTATTCTGGATAACTAAGAGTAGGGCCCACCTCAATCTTGGAATGATCTAGTACATGGCTGGGATCTGCCATGTACCATCTCAACTGTAACATGTGAAACACTTTGTGGACTCCCTCTAATACAGGTGGCAAGTCAAGCCTGTATGCCACGCCACCGGCTCTTCTTCAGATAACGGAAGGTCCGATGAAACAAGGACTAAGCTTTCCACATCCACCAAAGCGAATAGTGCCTTGTATCGGAGATATCCTCAGGAATACCAGATATCCAACCTAGCACAAACATGGTCTCAAACTTAACTATAACAATCATATGATCAAACAAAATCATAAAATAAATAAAATCCTAATCCTAAGTCTAAGTTGTACCACAAACTCCAAAGGTCTCCGGTGGCTATCGGCCCAATGCCGTTGTCTGTTCTGCGCCACATAAAGTCGATCTCTGATGAACTACACCTTTTCGGCTGCGTCAACAACCATCTTAGGTCCCAATAAAGCTCGCTCTCCAACGTCATTCCAAGACTAGGGAGTAAGACATCTACGCTCGTACAATACCTTGAATGGTGGCATCTCAATGCTGGCCTGAAAACTGTTGATGTATGCAAACTCCACCAAGTACAAATGATTCTCCCAGGAACCTCCAAAATCTAGGACACAAGTCTGCAGCATGTCCTCGAGTGTCTGAATAGTCCTCTCTGACCTTTCGTCCGTCTGAGGGTGGTATGTAGTACTAAACTTGAGTTGAGTACCCAAACTAGTATGCAGACTCCTCCAGAAATAGGAAGTAAAGCGGCTATCTCGATCCGAGATAATGCTCATCGAAACTCCATAAAGTCTGACAATTTGACGCACGTACATCTTTGCTAGCTTTTTTGTAGAAAACCCCACTTTGAATGGCAAGAAATAAGCTACTTTGGTCAACCTGTCTACGATGACCCAAATCGTGTCCTTTCCTCTTGGTGTACGTGACAATCCTGAAACAAAGTCCATCGTAATATGCTTCCACTTCTATTCCGAAATGGGCAATGGCTGTAACAGTCCTCCTGGCCTCTGCCTCTCTGCCTTAACCTGCTGACAAACTAAATATCTGGCTACGAAGCGTTCTACCTCCCGCTTTATACCATACCACCATACATGCTCCTTCAGATTCCTATATATCTTGTTGGCACCTGGATGCATAGAGTACTGAAAACGGTAGGCTTTCTGCATAACCTGTTTCCGAAGGCCTCTACTAGGCACACACGGTCTAGAACTGTGCCTCAATGTGCCATCCTCTGCAATGACAAAGTCATCCACAAGTCTTGTTCGAACCTACTCTCGAATACACTGTAGAGCAACATCGTCAAAATAAGTCGACTTAATCCTCTCCATCAAGTTCGACTGAATCTGTAGTCCCCACATCTGCATCTCAACTCCCAGCACTATCACCTCGATCTCTAGGATCTCCAGATCTGCTAACAAGTGACAATCTAACGTCAAACACATAGCTACCAAATACCTACTCAAGGCATCAGCAACCATGTTGGCCTTTTCTGATGATACTGCAATAAAATGTCGAAGTCCTTCATCAACTCCAACCATCTCCTCTGTCTCATGTTGAGCTCCTTTTGTGTAAACACAAACTTTAAGCTCTTGTGGTCTATGAAGATCTCCACACGCTCTCCGTATAGATAGTGCTTTCATAACTTAAGGGCAAAGATAACTGCCGCCAACTCCAAGTCATGGGTAGGGTAGTTCTTCTCATATAGACATAACTGCCTGGAAGAATAGGCAATCACCTTCCCATGCTGCTGCAAGACACAATCCAGACCCTTTCCTGAGGCATCACTGTAGATAGTGAACCCGCCTGATCCTGATAGAAATGTCAAAAATGGTGCTGTCATCAACCTCTTCTTCAACTCATCAAAAGTGACCTAACACTCCTCTGACCAAATAAACTCTGCGTCCTTTCAGGTCAGCCTAGTCAATGGCTATGCAACCCGGAAGAAATCCTGAACAAATCTCCTGTAGTAGCAAGCCTATCCCAGGAAGCTCATGATCTCTACAACTGAACTCGGTGCTGTCCACGCCTCAACTGTTGTGATCTTCCTCTGGTCGACTTAGATCCCATCCCCAGTCACAATATGACCTAGGAAATCAACTCGATCCAGGAAGAACTCATACTTCAAGAGCTTGCTATAAAGCTTCTTCTTCCTGAGAGTCTCCAAAACCACTCTCAAGTGCTCCTCATGCCCCTCTGGGTCTTCGAGTACACCAAGATTTCGTCGATGAACACCACCACGAACTTGTCCAAGTACTAGTAGAATACCTTGTTCATCAGGTTCATGAACACTGTCGGCACATTCGTTAACCCAAACGGCATCACCATGAACTCAAACTGTCCATACTGTGTCCTGAAAGCAGTCTTCGGAATGTCCTCCTTCTTTACCTTCACTTGATGGTAACCTGACCTTAGATCAAGTTTGGAAAATGCCCTCGCTCTGCTCAACTGATTGAACAGATCTTCGATCCTCGGCATCGGGTACTTGTTCTTGATCGTGAGGCTGTTCAGAGCCCTGTAGTCGATATACATCCATATCGACCCATCCTTCTTCGATACAAAGAGTACCGGTGCACCCCACGGTGAAGAACTCGATCGGATAAAATATTTATCCTGCAACTCATCCACCTGCTTCTTTAATTCCACTAACTCGCTATTGTTCACTCTATAGACGTGTTGAGATATCAGCTCTGTGCCAGACACCAAATCTATAGAGAACTCCATATCTCAGTCCGGAGATAACGTGTCACGACCCGCACCCTAGAGTAAGGGCACGAGACATGGGTACGTCCAGCCTACGCTATAGTGTCGGCTGTAGAATGCTGTCCTAGGTCAATCATCTAACAATATAAAGGTACCTGTATAGTATATACACTCCGAATGGAGGTGACATAGCAATATACAGTCTCAATCATATCTAAGGCAAAATGATAAGATAGAAAGATAGATAGATAAATGCTGAAATAAAAGATCCACATAAGTACAACCAGAGGGTCTAAGTGTCTAAAGATATCACAAAACCACAAAATCCCAGATATCATAATACAGTCATCCAGAAGTAAACATAAGAAAATCCTAGTCTAAAGGAGTGTCGTCCATAGCTAAAGGATCCGACTGCTGGTCCATGTCACAGCTGTCATCTAGGGTAGTCACATAATAGGTGGGGCAGTACGCCTCATCCTCAACCTCAGTAATATTTCAATAGGTCTAGTCAGGACAGGAGCGAGCACAGTACATCTCATGCAGTTCATATAATGACAGGAATAAAATACATACAATAGAGTAAAATACATGAAACGCTAAAGAGTATACATGAGTAAAAAGAAAACTGTAATGAAATATCTACTATAAGTAAAGAGCTATAGTGAACTGGAGATTTAGAGTACAACCTAGACATGTGAACAGCTTGATAATAAACATGAGAGGTCGTACATGGCTATACTACTTTGGAAATTATCCACATAACTATTTATACTCCCCCGTACCCCAATCAATACACAAGGATCCATTCAAGTTATGTTATTGCACATGATATTCACATGGGGGCCCATAAATGGGTGCACATGAATATAAACATGGGGGCTCCGTGATCATGAGAGTACATGAATCACGAGGGTGCACATATAAGGTAAAAGCACAAGAGTACATGATGAAAGTGAAACACACATGACATGATGTATCTGTTGCTCTCGAGGGGATAACATCGCATGAAAAGATCCATATAGTACTAATCTGAGAATATACTCGTCTGATATCCTGAATGTCTGAAGTAAATGTACTATCCGAGATGAGGTACCTGACTCCTAGTTAGAGCAACCCAAGTCAAGATGTACATAGGGAATGATAAATATAATCTACAATGCATCTGCATGCTGTCTTGGTCAAACTAGACTAAAGTCAACACTTGGTCAACTCCAGTCAACTACACTAGTCAACTAGGTCAAGTAGGTCACTTCTAACCCCAGCAAGTCTCACTAAGCTTAACCAAGCCTAGTCTAGCAAGCACACATTAATCCCAAGGCTATACAAGCTAACACATCAAGCCATCACATTCATGCATATATTCACTATTATATATAAGAGAAAAGAAGCTAGCATATAAGCTATGTGTGTGTGTGAACAAAGAGGTATACATGGAAGGGGATAGACTCGCTATATTATAACTAACATGCATCTATATCCTACAATTATCTATATACATCATGGAAATCATTTAGAGAGGGTTACATGGCATGGTGGTTCACATATATGAAATCTGAATTTAACTAGCATTCAATAACAAGGTTAAGGGTTAACATTTACATATTAAAGTTCATTCAACAATGTAGACATGTTAGTAATGTACTAGTTTTCTAGAATTGAGGGGTGTGTGTGTGTTTACATGTATATGTGTTACCATATGGTCTCAGGAATTTGTAATGACAGGTAGTGGTGTGTGGATACATATGTATAAGTGTCAATGGGAATATGAAATAGAAAATGTAGATACATGAGATTAGTGAACAGTGTGTAATCTGAAAAACAGTGAACCCAACACAATGTATAGGAATTAACATGGCAAGTGAAACACCAAAACAGTAAAAAGAATGAACAGTTCAGGATTTCTATTTCTCAGATTGGTCTTCAGGAAAGTGAAATCTAGATGACAGTTTATATACCCAAAGTGAACCTATTCTCAGGTTTCAAATGACAGCCCAACTAACTTCGAATCCCCATAACCTTGTGCAATAACCTATCTAACAGAGGGTATATGTATTAACATGGTCATGGCAGTTTATAGGAATTCAATGACAGTAATTAGTGAGAGGGAATGAAGTGGCATGGTGTCAAGTGAGTTGTGTAACAAAGTGTCATTGTGTGTATGTGACATGGTATCATGGGAATCAAGTTGACAGCTAACATATGAAAATAGTGACAATTCAAATAACAATCAAACCTAACTAGCTATTCTCATATACCAACTAAACCTGTGTGTGTATATTGTGTAAGTCTCAGATTTCCTATTAACAGTTAACATTTGGTTTAGTTGGTCAAGTATCTAGTAGGTAGGACAACAAGGCTCTGCTACTAGGTAAGGGAAAAACTGGACATGCATCTTATATAAGTCACTATGTTTTCAAAATCAAAAACCTAAAATCAGTGAGTCTTCTCAATCTCAGTCCACTTCTAACTATTCTCAGGCTTTAGCAACCCATCTCAGTTTTTGTGACTGTGTGTGTGTTTAGTGCACAGGTTTATGTTTAGCATGTTCATGTGTGTGAGTATATTAAAACCTGTGTGTGTAGTGTCTCAGGGTTCAATGTTTAGGACAGTGCACAGGAATTTGGTTGTGTGTGTTAGTGTAGGCATGTAATAGAGTGTGTGAGGGTCAATGGAAAACAGGAATACATGACAGGAATAGCGTAGAGGGTGGCCTGTGTTCTCAGATTGCTTTGTGTCCAAAATCCTGGGAATGACAGTCCAAAGAGCATAGTAGTTGGCAACCTAATTTCAAAATTCAAAGCCCATTGTTAACACAATTCATAAATGATCATGAACATCACTCATTAAACATGTAGGTGAACCTATCTAGTCATTAACATCACAAAATCGGAATGCCATTCAAACTCAGGAAAACAAAATCAATTTGACAGTTTAAAAGCAAATTTTAAACCAAAAAATCAATTTGACAGTTATCACACCAAACTTGATTCCAACAACCCATAGCCTCACACAATTCAAATTTAACATAGACTACAACTCTAGCACATGTAGGTGAATCAAACAACTTTTTAACATGATTAAAAATCAGTAGAAAAATAACACAACTCAGGAAAACTCATTCCAGCCAATAGTGACTGTCGGGTATCAGTCCCATTGGGGATTCAATGATTTTGTACCTAATTTCCATCACAAAATCACAAACAATGGTTGGTAAATAGTGTAATATGTATACACGTGTCTTGAGTGTCCTCATGTGTCTAGAAAACACGACACAGGCGTGTCCAATATGTTGCCAACAAGTAAGGTGCACCCAGTGTTGCACAGTGTCTTGCACACGTGCACGTGTCTGTAGGACACGACATACGACACGTAGGGTCTCGTCATTTTGCCTACGTGTAGTCCACGTGTCAGGCTACACATAGGACCCAACACGACACGACCATGCCTTGTCCAGAGTGGACACGACTCGCGTATCAGAACGCGATTTGCCTGAACGCGACGCACGTGTGTGACCAGTATGTGTGATTTCGTATGTCCGACACGACTCCGTTGGATACGAGGCTTGGGGGAATGGTTCACGGATACTTCCCCCTCCTTTCAGTCCAACTACAGCTCGCCACGTGGCCTGTGCACTGAGCACGAGGCCTCAAGCAGCAGGAGAAGCCCTGGCAGCGTGAGGGGCTGTATCCACGAGTCCTGTGTGACTCGGACACGACTTGAAATCACCCAAGTCGTGTAGAATCTCATAAGCAACATGAAAACTAATTTTCTATTCAAATACTTTCTGAAAACTCGATCGAAATGTCCACTGTGGCATTTCGTCGAACACCTACGACTGCTCACTGATACGTGTCCGATACGGACACATAAAGGACACGAAACTTTGCAAAACCTATTCCTATAGTAAGAGGAAACCTAGAGCTTCCTAACCATGCAAAGAAATCAAAATTTGGTGGAGGTAATAGGAATTTACCTATAGGTGTCTTCCCCAAGGAAAAGCTTCAAAAATGAGATCTCCTATAGCTAGCCAATGGCTCCAAATTATGTCAAACCTGTCAATAGTCTTCACCAACTATAGGGGGACACTATTTAGAACACCATGGAAGAAGTTTGAATGGAAAAGGATTTATATTGAGTAAAATAGGAAACATTGAGTGAAGAACAAACCTTTCCTTAGAAAAATGAAAGGATGAATGAAAAGAAGGCACTAACTTTGAGAGGGACTTTATAGTGTTGGGGGGATACCTAGGCTGGACATAAAGCTAGGGTTCACAATGTGTGGCCATGATTCTAACTTGGCTATTATGTCTAGATCAAGGGTCATGAAGAAAACTAGGTTTCATTCAATAATATCTACTCTAAAATATCTTACAAGTTAAAACTAGATATTTAAGTTCTTGGCATCTAGTGAATAGCTACTAACCATGATTCTAACCTCAAGACTAAACTGGATTAGGCTAGACTTATAGGTTAAGGCTTAACTAAAATATTAGCACAAAATTTAATTAATGCAAATTACAATTTCACAAAAATATCAAAATGACCAAAATACCCTTAGACTAAAAGTTGTAATATTACATTCTAATCACATGACTAGGCTCCCTTGGTCATTGTTAGTCTCTATGTTTAGAAATTCTAGGGTTTAACTAGTTAACCACTAAAATCACATTTCAATAATTAAAATTGTTTTAAATTAATTAAAAAAACACCAAAAATCATATTATGATTTAAATATCATTAACAATTGATTATAATTATAAAATTTCAAAATTACTCTCATTTGGAAAATTGGGTGTTACATAACCCTGGCAACTCCTTCGAAAATACATCCATGAACTCAGCTATCAATGGATGTGGCACGTTCTGCTCCTCTACCGAGACTCCGCAGAAAACTTCGCTCAATCTATACTGCCGTGGTGCCTGCTCAACCAATCCATCCCGAGTACTATATCGTAGTTCGGTAATGGCATTACGAGCTGACTCACATCAAGTTCTCGGCCTCCCAAAACTACTTTCTAATTCTTGCAAATATCACTAACGAGGATGATGCCACCCCCAATCATGATTTTGCAAGTCCTAGGCAATGATTCAGAAGATAGATGGAGTCTAATAGTAAATAATACAGACGCAAAGCTATGGGAAGCACCCGAATCAAATAAAATAAATGCAAGAAAAGTGTAGATACATGTATAATATAAACATATTCCATAAACCTATACTACCAAACACTTAGCATATAGTCAATATGAATGACCAAACTAACACATTAAGTATACATATGAACATTCACATAACTTAACACACACACACACACACACACACACACACACACACACACACACACACACACACACATATATATATATATATATATATATATGTATATATATATATATATATATATTTTTTAATATGTATATATATATATATATATGTATATATATATATATATATTTTATATATATATATATGTGTATATATATATATATATATATATATATATATATATATATATATATACAAGTATCTACTAATGAATATAACGAAGGTATATATATATATTAACATATATATAGAAAGAGAAGGAAAGGGGTGTGTGTGTTTGTGTGTGCTGTGGTAGGGAGGGGATACTGCTGTTGGGCAGCCCCTAACTCGGAATCAACTTCTAGGAACTAACAGCTCACACAAAACACAAAAGAAGATATATATATATATATATATACATACATATATATATATATATATATATATATATATATATATATATTGTCACGACCCGCACCCACTGTGAGGGTACGAGAACGTAACAATGCCCAGCCTACGCCGCAGTGTCGGCGGTAGAACGCTGTCCTATGTCAATCATCTAACAATATAAAGGTACCTGTACAGTATATACACTCCGAATGGAGGTGACATAGTAATATACAGTCTCAATCACATCTAAAGCAGAATGAAAGATAAGAAGATAGATAGATAAATACTGGAATGAAGGAAAAACTACATAAACACAACCAGAGAGTCTAAGTGTCTACTGACATAACAAATCAGAACATCCAGCTCAATACAAGACTCTAGTACTGAAAAGAAAGAATATATACAATCTAGATCTCAAATGACAGAAAATAGAAAACCTAGACTAGGGAGCCTCAGTCTCTAAACTAGTGGATCAGGCTGGAAATCTGGGTCACACATGGCATCCACAGCTGCCCCATAGTAGGTATCTATGCAGGCCTCCTCCTCATCTTCTGTAAAATTTTCAACAGGTCCAGTCAGGACGGGAGCGAGCACAAAACATCTCACGCAGTTCATAACGAGTTAGGAAATATAAAGCATGCAATAGAGTAAAGTACATGAAACACTGAAAGAAGAAGATATATAAAAAACAGTAGAGATTTGATAACAGGAAATATCTAAATATGATAAGTAAGACTGTAAGGAACATGTGATTTTAGAGCACAATATGGTTATGTAAACGGGTTAGGTTATACAATAAAATGGGACTCCCTTGTACGTGGGTGTATAATGGACATATACAATTTCTTATACAATACGATTGATCACATAACCATTTTTTACTCCCCCTCCCCAATCAATACACAAGGATCCAATTCAGTTACGTTACCTTATACAATGACTTGTACAATGGCTTGTACAATGGCTTGTACAATGGCTCAATGTGATACTGAGAGTACAATATGTACAATAAGTGTACAATGATAAGGGTATTCAATAAATACAACATGTAAGTGAAACACACATCACAATATGTACTTAGTGAATACAAGGAGATAACATCTCAGAAGAAGATCCATATAGTACCAATCCGTGATAAAGATCATGTCAGCATCAAGTACAGTAATCTAGAGCAAGAATGTAAATCCATACAAGTATGAAACGGTCAGAGAATGTACTCGCCTGATATCCTGAGTGTCTGAAGAGAATATACTGTCCGATGAGTGGTGTCTGTCTCCTATAGAACAGTACATCTACATGAGTCACAACAAATCTAAAATAAGGAAATAGACTGCTACAATGCATCTACATGAGTCTAGGTCAAACTAGGCCAAGGTCAACTCTGGTCAATCCTAGAAGTCAAACTAGGTCAACCAAGTCTAATAAATTCTAAACCAGGCTAACTAGGTCTAACAATCTATTCTAGACAACACACACCATTCCTAGGCTATACAAGCCAACAACAGTCATACATAAAAATACCTCACATTAGCTATCAATCAAGAGATTCATGTATACATGAGTAAAGGCTTATACCTATACACATACAACCTATACATAGAGCATATATCTAATACATGCCTATGATAACCATACAACACTAGATTAACACTATCTACAACCCACACCCTACAACTTATACATTAATCCACACTAACATTATATACACATATATATAGATACAAATGTATTGAACTAACACTAAGTGTTCCTAGGCTAAATACTATATGTACATACATATAGACATACACTCACAAGTACACTGGTAATCACATGAATATGCATATGGAGGGAAGCATGTGTGGACAGGAACAATGCAGGGATTAATTAGTGTAAAGGGTGTGTGTGTGTGGGTGAGGGTGTACAGGAATTCATAACAGTGAAGGGAAAATAAAACAGTGTGTGTATGCATACTTGTGTGTGCAGGAATGACAGGGAGTGTGGAGAGCAGTGTGTGTAACTGTGACAGTGTGCAGGAATGTAAATAACAGGGAAAGAGAAGACTGTATGTGTGTGTGTGTCATAAATGAGTGAGAGTGCAAACAGTGCCAATATGTGTGGAGGAATTTAAACAACAGTGAGGGAAGAGTGTGTGTATACAAGTGTCTACAAGGATTCATATGTGCAGGAATTAACAGGAAGGGGGTGTGTCACATGTGTTAGCAGGAAAAATACAAGACAATGAAGAATAGTGTGTAGTGTTCAAAACAAATTGGACTGCAAAGGGGCAGAGTCACCCACTGGTTGCTATATCATAAACTCAGAAAATCAAAATGACAGTTCTTCCCCCTCCTTCCTATTCTCAGTTTTCAGAGTAATCCAACAATCTCAGATTTCATGAATCAACATAGACCCAGAACCTAAAAATTGACAACACATAGGATTTAAGTAGGGTTACCACATTAGGCTTTCAATATAGGTAATTAACTGCATGTAATGGATTAATTTAATGACAAAACTCAAATTAGTAAACTGGAATTATGACAGGGAAAAGAGTATCAGTTAACATAGGTTGAAAAAGAATTCGAATAGGAAAAACTTAACAAATCATGAATCCAATGGTTGTAATTGAAAGCATACCCTTGTGCACAATCCCACACATCATCTCGTGTCACCCATAGCCTGACACGGCGTGTCCATAGCAAGAAATCATAAAGTGATACACATAAGTGTACTGTCAGTGCACTGTCTTGTGCACACGTGCACTTGTGTCGTGTGCACGACACAAGACACGAGAGGATCTCGTGGTCACCCTCATAGGTAGCCCACCTATAGGGCTACCGCATAGGCCCACTGGCCTGTGTCTACGATGTGTCAGTGTCGGACACGAGGCCCGTATCAGTAGCCCAAAACCACACTGTGCAGTGCACTGGAAAATTGGTGCGGTTGAGATTTCTCTCAAACCGCTCGATAAGACGAGCCAAAAATTGGTCTGTGACATGTCAGTCACGAGCCTCAAGTGCCACCAAAGTTTTAGCCCAATGCGTGTCGTGTCGTGTCCGCTACAGGGCCCGATAGGCAGAGGATCCCTGTAGCACGTGCGCGAGCGTGTGCACGCGCGTGTCCACACTATCAAAACGACACAGGACGACACGAAATCTAAGACACAAAGACACGAAACAGTAAGCAAGAACAAAACCCTATTTCCTATTCAAAAACAAAATCGAAATTAATACAAAATGCTCATTGAGGCATTTTGTCAAACACCTATGACTAGTGATTGATACGTGTCCAGAATGGACACGAATCCATCGACACTGGACACGAAACCGATCCAGACCTTAGGGGGACCCTTAGGGCTTCCTATTGGTGAAGACAAACTGAAAATCTGTGGAGAAATGGGAAAGTTACCTATTGGTGAAAAAGCCTTCACAAAAACTAAATGGAGAGATTCCTCAAGCCACCCAAACTTCCACAAATTGTTGTTTTCCTGCAAATAACCAATACCAACAGCAAGAGCATTGAATTTAGGTCCTAATGAAATTGGTTTGGGAAAGAAAGGATTTAAAATGGATTTTTAATGAATTTTGGAAGATGGAACTCACCTCTTTCCTTAGAACTTTTGGATGAACCCTCAAAGAGGCTAGCCCTAAAATCTAGGAGGGACTATATAGTGGGGGAATCCCTAGGTGGCTGGTCATAAATGCTAGAGTTAGGGTTTAGTGATGGGCTTGGGCCTCTATGGGCTAAGTTGCTAACTAATGGTTTTCAAAACCATAAGTCATGGCTTATGACTAAAAACCTCTCTATTCTAACTTAAGTTTTAAAGACTAAAACATGGGTTAACTTTACTCTAACTAGGGTTACATATCCTAATCTCATAGTCATGACCTAGGTTAGCCACTAGGTTAGTCTACAAGGGTCAAACTAGTCAAAGTCAACCTAGTCCAAACAATTCTAAAATAATTCCTAAATTTTTTTTTCATAAATTCAATAAATTCTAATAAATTTAAATAATAATTAATAATCCCAAATAATTCTTAAAATTACAAAAATGACTAAAATACCCCTCAGTCTGGAAATGAACACTAGCAAGACACCAAATCATAAGTCATGAATTTAAATAGTTTAAAAATAATTAAATATCACTAAAAATCATAACATGAAATAAATACCATTAAATAATAATTATAATTACAAAATTTCAAAATTACCCTCTTCTGGAAAACTGGGTGTTACAATCCTACCCACCTTAGAAAAATTTCGTCCTCGAAATTAAAATGGCAGTAGTCCTTCTAGGTCAAACACACCAAAATCAAAGTCTCAAACATACCGTCAGATAATCATATGCGTCTGTCCAAAACCATGATACTCAGAATCTCTGTCATGCCAGTGAGCAAGGCTACGATAATCACAGAGTCCTCAACTATGGTACATACCTCTAGAACTATAGTATTTAAAAATTTTGCATTACCGCGCGCTTGGCAGCGAAAACCTTAAATTCCCACACTCGAGAAATACATCCGTAGTCCGACTATATGTCCTCACTATGCCTGCTAGCATGACCCTAGAGGATTCTAAAATCTCATAATCGTGGCGACCTAGCCCATACGACTTATCTCATAAGAAAATTAAATCATACTGAAATACCAGATCAAACTTATCAACAATGAAGCAGCAAATAGGAATAGATGGAACTGAATTTTCAAGATAGGAATTGCAGAAATGAATAAAAGAACGGAACCTGCAACTAGATCTCCAACGGCCTGAGCATCCTCGGCTGTCATAGCGAAAGCTCGTCCTGGCTGGCCTCCCCTGGCCTGCTGCTGATGCTGGACAAACCTCTGCTGCTGAGTCTGCAATGGTGGTCCCCTCTGTTGCCCTGTCGGAGCCCTAGCTCCTAGTGCTACCTGAGCTAATGGTGTCGGGTTCTGGGGACACTCTCTACACTGATGCGTTGCTGACCCGCAAAGTAAACACATACACAGTCTCTTCCAGCAATCGTTCCACCAATGGCCTGGCTTCTTGCAGAAGTTGTACACGGTGTCCTGTTGATACTGCACCTGTCTCGGACCCTGATACTGAACAGGCCTCTGCTGTAGCTGATGTATCTGAGCCCTCGGCTGCTGGTACTGCTGCTGAAACTGTATGCCTAGCATCGGCTGCTGATACTGCTGCTGAAATTGATGCTGAACGTACGGCCTCTTGGCCGGTCCTCCGCTGCTGGTGCCTCCAACTGGGTCTCGCCCTCTCTTGAGCCTAAGCTCAAGATCATCCTCAGCCAGTAAAGCTCCCGTCAGAATCTCCTCGAATGTGGCATCCCTGTTGCCCTTGGTCAAGGACTTGACTTCCTTGACCATACCCTTCCGGAACCTCTGGGCCTTCGCCGCCTCGCTCAAACCCTCCATAAATCTGCTGAGGCGGTCGAACTCCCCAGCGTACTCCTCCACTGACAGGCTTCCCTGAACTAGGCTCTCAAACTGCGACTCTAAAGCTCTGAGCGCTGAATCTGGGAAGAATTTCTTCTTGAAGAAGCCCTTGAACTCCTCCCAAGTCTGTCTGGCTACCCCCACCCTGGGGTCCGACTGATACCAGGTACGAGCAAGATCTCGCATTCGGCTAGCTGCGGCCTCGATCTGAAGATCTGCTAGAATCCTGGCCAAGCGGAAGATCTTCTCTATATGCTCGATCCACTCATCGGCATATAGGATCCCCTCTGTCCCCAGAAAGTCTCTGGGGCTCATCTTCTGAAACTGCTCGATCCCCGGTGTCTTTGGCTGCTGCACCACTGGTCGGACTGCAACTGTCGAAATGACCAACTCCATGCCTTTATCCTGTCGGGCCTGCTGTCGGTCCATGAACTGCTAGAAATACGCAAACATCTGAGCTGCGTCCACGTTTCCTGTAGGCGGCGGCTGCTGGAACGGTACCTCTGGAATGACTGGGTCCTGCCTCCGAACTGGTGAAGGCATACCCTCAGCTGCTGCTGCAGCTGAAGTCCCAATATGAGCAGAGGTGGCAGGAGCTGTAGCCTCCCGACCCTGCTGAACTGGCTGAGAGGTAGCAGTCCCCTCTACAGTATCTCCATAAATGGCACGCTGTAATCGCATCTCCACCATCCTGAAGACAGATCAACAAACAATTGCTGAGAATGAGTCAAAATAGCAAAGGCGGACAGTTATATTCAAGGAGAACAATATCAGCAAGAACTGAGACGGTATGAATTTGATATAAGTTTTTTTTTCCTAGTGTGATTGAGTACCTCCAAAAATATCCTAATCCTATTGCAGGCTGTAGTGATACTCTAATTTGAATACCACTACATAAACTCGACCTGCATGGGCCACCACTAAAAACGTGTCACGACCCGCACCCACTGTGAGGGTACGAGAACGTAACAACGCCCAGCCTACGCCACAGTATCGGCGGTACAACGCTGTCCTAGGTCAATCATCTAACAATATAAAGGTACCTGTACAGTATATACACTCCGAATGGAGGTGACATAGCAATATACAGTCTCAATCACATCTAAAACAGAATAAAAGATAGAAAGATAGATAGATAAATACTGGAATGAAGGAAAAACCACATAAACACAACCAGAGAGTCTAAGTGTCTACTGACATAACAAATCAGAACATCCAGCTCAATACAAGACTCTAGTACTGAAGAGAAAGAATATATACAATCTAGATCTCAAATGACAGAAAATAGAAAACCTAGACTAGGGAGCCTCAGTCTCTAAACTAGTGGATCAGGCTGGAAATCTGGGTCACACATGGCATCCACAGCTGCCCTATAGTAGGTATCTATGCAGGCCTCCTCCTCATCCTCTGTAAAATTTTCAACAGGTCCAGTCAGGACGGGAGCGAGCACAAAACATCTCACACAGTTCATAACGAGTTAGGAAATATAAAGCATGCAATAGAGTAAAGTACATGAAACGCTGAAAGAAGAAGATATATGAAAAACAGTAGAGATTTGATAACAGGAAATATCTAAATATGATAAGTAAGACTGTAATGAACATGTGATTTTAGAGCAAAATATGGTTATATAAACGGGTTAGGTTATACAATAAAATGGGACTCCCTTGTACGTGGGTGTACAATGGACATATACAATTTCTTATACAATACGATTGATCACATAACCATTTTCTACTCCCCCTCACCAATCAATACACAAGGATCCAATTCAGTTACGTTACATTATACAATGACTTGTACAATAACTTGTACAATGGCTCAATGTGATACTGAGAGTACAATATGCACAATGAGTGTACAATGATAAGGGTATTCAATAAATACAACATGTAAGTGAAACGCACATCACAATATGTACTTAGTGAATACAAGGAGATAACATCTCAGAAGAAGATCCATATAGTACCAATCCGTGATAAAGATCGTGTCAGCATCAAGTACAGTAATCTAGAGCAAGAATGTAAATCCATACAAGTATGAAACGGTCAGAGAATGTACTCGCCTGATATCCTGAGTGTCTGAAGAGAATATACTGTCCGAGGAGTGGTGTCTGTCTCCTATAGAATAGTACATCTATATGAGTCACAACAAGTCTAAAATAAGGAAATAGACTGCTACAATGCATCTATATGAGTCTAGGTCAAACTAGGCCATGGTCAACTCTGGTCAACTCTGGTCAACCCTAGAAGTCAAACTAGGTCAACCAAGTCTAATAAATTCTAAACTAGGCTAACTAGGTCTAACAATCTATTCTAGACAACACACACCATTCCTAGGCTATACAAGCCAACAACCGTTACACATAAAAATACCTCACATTAGCTATCAATCAAGAGATTCATGTATACATGAATAAAGGCTTATACCTATACACATACAACCTATACATAGAGCATATATCTAATACATGCCTATGATAACCATACAAAACTAGATTAACACTATCTACGACCCACACCCTACAACTTATACATTAATCCATACTAACATTATATACACATATATATAGATACAAATATATTGAACTAACACTAAGTGTTCCTAGGCTAAATACTATATGTACATACATATAGACATACACTCACAAGTACACTGGTAATCACATGAATATGCATATGGAGGGAAACATGTGTGGACAGGAACAATGCAGGGATTAATTAGTGTAAAGGGTGTGTGTGTGTGGGTGAGGGTGTACAGGAATTCATAACAGTGAAGGGAAAATAAAACAGTGTGTGTATGCATACTTGTGTGTGCAGGAATGACAGGGAGTGTGGAGAGCAGTGTGTGTAACTGTGACAGTGTGCAGGAATGTAAATAACAGGGAAAGAGAAGACTGTGTGTGTGTGTGTCATAAATGAGTGAGAGTGCAAACAGTGCCAATATGTGTGCAGGAATTTAAACAACAGTGAAGGAAGAGTGTGTGTATACAAGTGTCTACAAGGATTCATATGTGCAGGAATTAACAGGAAGGGGGTGTGTCACATGTGTTAGCAGGAAAAATACAAGACAATGAAGAATAGTGTGTAGTGTTCAAAACAAACTGGACTGCAAAGGGGCAATGTCACCCACTGGTTGCCATATCATAAACTCAGAAAATCAAAATGACAGTCCTTCCCCCTCCTTCCTATTCTCAGTTTTCAGAGTAATCTAACAATCCCAGATTTCATGAATCAACATAGACCAAGAACCTAAAAATTGACACACACATAGGATTTAAGTAGGGGTACCACATTAGGCTTTCAATACAGGTAATTAATAGCATGTAATGGATTAATTTAATGACAAAACTCAAATTAGTAAACTAGAATTATGACAGGGAAAAGAGTATCGGTTAACATAGGATGAAAAAGAATTCGAATAGGAAAAACTTAACAAATCATGAATCCAATGGTTATAATTGAAAGCATACCCTTGTGCACAATCCCACACATCATCTCGTGTCACCCATAGCCTGACACGGCGTGTCCATAGCAAGAAATCACAAAGTGATACACATACAGTACACTGTCAGTGCACTGTCTCGTGCACACGTGCACTTGTGTTGTGTGCACGACACAAGACACGAGAGGATCTCGTGGTCACCCTCATAGGTAGCCCACCTATAGGGCTACCTCATAGGCCCACTGGCCTGTGTCTACGACGTGTCAGTGTCGGACACGAGGCCCGTATCAGTAGCCCAAAACCACACTGTGCAGTGCACTGGGAAATCGGTGCGGTTGAGATTTCTCTCAAACCGCTCGATAAGACGAGCCAAAAATTGGTCTGTGACATGTCAGTCACGAGCCCCAAGTGCCACCAAAGTTTTAGCCCAAAGTGTGTCGTGTCGTGTCCGCTACAGGACCCGATAGACAGGGGATCCCTGTAGCACGTGCACGAGTGTGTGCACGCGCGTGTCCACACTATCAAAACGACACAGGACGACACGAAATCCAAGACATAAAGACACGAAATAGTAAGTAAGAACAAAACCCTATTTTCTATTCAAAAACAAAATCAAAATTAATACAAAATGCTCATTGAGGCATTTTGTCAAACACCTATGACTAGTGATTGATACGTGTCCAGAATAGACACGAATCCACCGACACTGGACACGAAACCTATCCAGGCCTTAGGGGGACCCTTAGGGCTTCCTATTGGTGAAGACAAACTGAAAATCTATGGAGAAATGGGAAAGTTACCTATTGGTGAACAAGCCTTCACAAAAACTAAATGGAGAGATTCCTCAAGCCACCCAAACTTCCACAAATTGTTGTTTTCCTACAAATAACCAATACTAAAAGCAAGAGCATTAATTTTAGGTCCTAATGAAATTGGTTTGGGAAAGAAAGGATTTAAAATAGATTTTTAATGAATTTTGGAAGATGGAACTCACCTCTTTCCTTAGAACTTTTGGATGAACCCTCATAGAGGCTAGCCCTAAAATCTAGGAGGGACTTTATAGTGGGGGAATCCCTAGGTGGCTGGTCATAAATACTAGGATTAGGGTTTAGTGATGGGCTTGGGCCTCTATGGGCTAAGTTGCTAACTAATGGTTTTCAAAACCATAAGTCATGGCTTATGACTAAAAACCTCTCTATTCTAACTTAAGTTTTAAAGACTAAAACTTGGGTTAACTTTAGTCTAACTAGGGTTACATATCCTAATCTCATAGTCATGACCTAGGTTAGCCACTAGGTTAGTCTACAAGGGTCAAACTAGTCAAAGTCAACCTAGTCCAAACAATTCTAAAATAATTCCTAAAAAAAAATTCATAAATTCAATAAATTTTAATAAATTTAAATAATAATTAATAATCCCAAATAATTCTTGAAATTACAAAAATGACTAAAATACCCCTCAATCTGGAAATGAACACTAGCAAGACACCAAATCATAAGTCATGAATTTAAATAGTTTAAAAATAATTAAATATCACTAAAAATCATAACATGAAATAAATACCATTAAATAATAATTATAATTACAAAATTTCAAAATTACCCTCTTCTGGAAAACTGGGTGTTACATATATAACACATATATAGCTATAAGTGTTATATATATAGTTACAATATATTAGAGATGTAAACATAGGAAAAACTATATATGTATATACAATATATATAATCAACCCTCTACCATGTAAACTATATAGTAAGCAATCAATCCCACAAAAACATGGGAACAAACTTCCAATAATCTCGAAACACAAAACTGGGAAAGATCCTAAAACTGAACAGTACCATATATATACATATCAGAATATATGTATATATATACACTACAAATTATATACAGGCATATAGATATTGAAACATATTAAAGTATTAGTGGAACATCAACTGGAAATCAATTAAACCTCCATAAATCTCAGCAAAAACCCAAAACTGGGAACACTCAAAACTGAGAACACATTGAATGCATATGAAACATCAACTCAAAATCCCAAATAACCAAACAAGCTCAAAATAAAGATAGGAAACTTGTGCCTAGTGTTAGGGACAAACCCCACGTGTCCAAGAGAGTCCCAAATGTCCAAGAACTGAACACAAAATGTCAAATCATCAAAACAACATGTATCAAAAAATGCAGTATCAAAGGGGGCTCGTACGGCCATGTCGGGTTCGATAGGACACGACACGACACGAAACACAATGGGCCTCGTGCTCGTGCACATAGCTAGGTGGGTTCTAGGTCTAGGTAGTCGACACCCTGAAACGTGTCCATGTGGTGTTGACGTGTCACAAGAACCGCGTGTCGGGGAGGGCTGTGCGCGCGTACACGGTGTCAGCCGAATCGATACAAGTGCGATATCTTCGTGCACACTCAATGAAACTTTGTGAAAATTTATGAGCATGTGGGCAGAGGTTACCCCCACGTGTGCACAAAATTTCACACCAAATTGTATCGTATCCATCGAGTTGTAACACTCAGGATGCAGGACAGTACACAGACTGTGCACGGGACCTCGTGCTACGTCCCTGTGTCCTGTTTGGACACAAAAATCGTTTAAAATAACAAAAAATATGTTTTGGAATCCCCTCGTTTTAGGGTAAAATTATATGAAATTAGTTTTGAAAGATAACAACTTTTATTTCTAAGAGGCATTTCATCAAGCACATGTGAACATACACCGACACGCATCCGATACATATATCAAACAGACACGAAATCTAACCAAACTACATCTACAGGTCTAGGGTACCTAGATGCATGCATATATGAAGAAAAATCAAAATTTAAAGGAGTTTAAAAGCGTTTACCTATTGAGAGTCAAAATCTTAATGCAAAACCCTCCAAACATCCCGACGCCAATTTCCTACGGTCCAAAGCCCCCGATTCCTTGCACTAGCCTCCAGCAACTTCTTCTCCACCAGAGGATTGCAATGGAATTAGTTTGGTCCAAGTTGGATGAAAAATAAAGGAGGTAGGCTACTTTGAAGAATAATGAAAACTAGGGTTAGGGTTTGATGTAATAGAATAAGCAAGGGTATGATATATTTATTTAAGGGGGGAAAGGCTGCCTTGGCCGACCACAAACTGGGCTAGGGTTAGGGTTTAGTCAAAGCCCAAAACCCTCAACTTAAAGTCATTTAAAAAGCCTATAAGCTAAAATCCCAAAAAGCAATTTAAATAAAACCCTAAAATGAATCTAAAACATTCCTAATTAGGTTAGAACCTAATAACTAATCAAATAATGATATTTATTATCTAATCATGGTTATTCTCTAATCATAGTAATTCTAAGGTTAAACCAAAAGAAAACATTAATCACAAAATGCATCAATTAAAATATTAATAAAATAATCAAAATTTAACACATTACCAAAATGCCCTTATTCTAGAAAAGTGGTAGTGACACTCCGGGCCAAGGCTGGCTGGGTGGCATTGTCCACGGGCCTTGGTTTTTAATATATATATATATATATATATATATATATATATATATATATATATATATGGGTGTCGGTATATATAAATAAACATATAGTTTATTAGAGAAATATAAAAAAACAATAACTGCTGGTACTGTTCCCTTACGGGAACATTAAGCAGCAACACTCGCGCCTATGTAACCCGATAACTTCCCCTCTTTTCCAATAGATGTATATATGTTGAGAGAGAAAGTAAGATAAGATCTCCCAAACACTAACCAAAACCCTAAGACGTCGACCTACCATATCCCCGGCGACCTCCTCCGACCTGCCGTACACGCCACCACGGGTCGCCGGGAACGGCTAGCGTCGACAGACAGCGCAATGGCGCACAGAAGCAACAGCAGCTGTTGCAGCCAATGACCAACCTTCGTGTAGGTAATTTTTCTTCTACGGTCGTTCATTTCACGAACGAATTTTTTCGGTATGTATGCAACCTATACACCTTCTACTCCCTTCAAGTAGAATTATTTATTTCATACTATGTGCAACAAAAATCGAGTTCCAAAATCGAGAAAATAACTCGACTTTCTGGATTTAGAAACTGTTATGAAAACCGAATTAAGTTGGCAGCCGATTTGCGATCAGGATATCTTAAATTTTGGGAAACCACTTCAACTAAGTTTTAGACAACCTAACCAAGATTGAAACCCTATTTTTAGTTTTTATTTTAATTGGTTATTTTCTGTTTAAATTCAATTTAAAAATCAGGAAAAAGTTAGTAAATTTGGATTTTTTTAATACTGCGTCCGTCCTAACAAAATGGGTGACTTGTTCGCAACCCGTGAACATCAAAATATGCATACGGATGTTAGGGACGTGTGGGGTTCGACGGAACTCAATTTTGTTGTGTGTTCGCGACGAAATCGAGGCGTATCGGTCGAGATATCCCGTATCGGCCTCTTTATAAACTAGTCAATTACTTTGTGCATGTTCGTCACCTCGAGACAAAACTTGTGCCATTGGGACTGTGTCATTTTTCTGCTCCTGTGAGACAAGTTTGTTCGGACTCTAAGAAGGTCGACTGGAATACTATTTTGGCGGGCCCGCGACCCGATCCGACGAGCAGTTTTGTGCACTGCTCATTGGAATCTAAATCTGGACATACCATTGAGTTCGAATAAAAAAAGACTCGTAGGTATATAATTTGGCAACTTTAGAGACCGTAGGTATTGGCACACTTTTTGGTGCAAAGCGGGTTCAACGACGGACACTGTTTCGACCCAAAATTATCGTTTTGCCCCTGTATCCAGAATTGGACTTTTGGGCAATCAAACTTAGATATTTCTTTTATGACAAACATGTTGGTGATGTTTGTTTCAGCATCCAGAGTCGTTTACAGGAGTTGGATATTTTGTGGCTCATTTATTGGTTAGTTATTGTTGGTTCTACGCACAACCACTAGGCAAGTACTTCTTGCCAAACTTTATAGTATTTACATGCATTGCTGTTACTTTTCTATCTTACTTGCTCACATTTTTTCTATTGTTCATGTTACTCTCTCATTATCACTGTTATCTTCTAGTTTTATCTGCACGTAGATTGTTATTCATTTCAATCTTTCTTATATTGTTCATGTCTAGTGATAGTATTGATATGCCTATGTCATGTTCCCCTGACCTTTTTGACCCGTACTTGACTTGGACATGACTAGATAGACTTGACTTCCTAGTACCTTAGGCAAGAGTATTTTATTAGCCGTGGCTATAACTCTATTGTTAGTGCCTCACCGGGCTGCGGTAAAGAACCTGTTATAGGACCGTTAGCGCCTCACAGGACTACGGTTATATCACATGTACCTATAGCCATGATTAATATTATATTCTTATGACATGTCACCATCTGTAGAGTTCCTTTATGAGTTAGTCTTTTCTCTACTTGTTATTCCTATTTTCCTTGCATATTATTTACCGGTATAGTAGGCATGTATATTATGTGTCTTGCTAGTCCTCTGAGGACCTGATGATCTCTCCAGGTATTAGATGAGGTATGATACGTTGATGGAGTATGGTTGCTACACCAAGTCTACAAGTATATTTAGTTGATATTTTTATCTTTCTCTTCTGTTGCCATGACCCAATTCCAAAATTAGGCACTTAGGCCGTAACTATGCCATCTGATACAATCTGGAATAAGTTCCCAATTTAATAGACTTATCCTAGATGTACTACGCTGTAAATGAATATATACTACACATGCAAGAGGTAACATCTAAATCTCATCCACATGAACAAAGAAAGTAATACTGAAATATGAAACTAGAAATACATGGAGTCTGAATAAAATACAACTGAGTAGTCTGGTGGATACAAACTCACGAGTACAACACTGAATGAAAATACTGAAAGCAGAAAGATAACTAGTCATGAGCATCGACTAGCTAGATAATAGTGCTCATAACCAAAACAGTACCATAACGTGAGTCAAGGGAACTCCTCATTGTGTTTTGCAGCAAGTCCTGTCTCAACTCCCAGTTCGTATACAGTCAGCTGTAGGTGCTCG
>JANAVB010021792.1:2705285-2910076 GCA_029216955.1 Iris pallida
TCATAGATAGCTTTCCAAGGCATCTCATGGCTTGGCCAAAATAGGCTAATTGGATGGTGTAGATTTGAATGGATTTTAATAGGGACTACTTCCTAATCTTCATGGTTAATGAGTTGTTCATTAGGTTTAAGAGTGGTTTTGGATGAGGGGGATTGGTTCTTGGTTTGTTGTAGAGAGGGAGAATGGTGTTAGGTGTGTAGGGTTTATCATGAGAGTGGTCATATGCAATTGGGTTAGGTTGGTTTGGTTTAGATTGGGTCAAGTTGGGTTTGGTGTCACCAGACCCTAATTTAATTCATCGATGATAATAGATAAATAAATAGCATGTAGGGACTCAAATGAGTGGGACACAAGTAGCATGTGTGTTGTAGACTTAATGTGGGCCATGTCCATATTTTGGGTTGAGAAGTTTGGGTTGGAATTGTGTCTCAAAATCAAGTTGGAGGTATGAATCAAGATCGGATCTTATGTCAGGAAAGTTGTGCGATAAAAATGAACACAAGAATATATATTTGAGTGGTACACAAAGGTCATGGCTGTAGAGTGTCTCGACTAGATCATGCATGTGAATTTGGTTTTGAGAAAATAACTAGTCTTGTGCTCCTAAGTCAAAAGTCACGGTAAGGTGCGTATGATAACCAAAAATAAAAGTAGAAATTTTATAATAATAAAAATTCTTGATTAATCGTGTTTAAACTCAAATCAATCTAAATAAATTCTAATAAAATTCAGAGGGCTTACATATGTATTTAGATTTTATCCTATATTTGATTCTCGCTGTTGTTATAGCCTAGTCTTTTGCAAACTTCATTTTCTTCCAGCTTGTTCATGATGAATATATTATTGGAGATCCACTTTAATACATTTATCTAATCTAGAATCAATCTATTACGGTCTGATCAACCTTAGTGCACTTGATTCGTTATTATTATCATTATTTAGTGGATTGAGATATAGTTAATTTAGAACAAAAATATAGCTTATACGTACTCGAGCTGTGCGGGAGTCCTCTCGATACGTAGCTGGCATATATACGGTCTCCTAATCCTACATATTTTGTGACTGTGGTGTTATAACAAATGTACCATATAGACATGTAAAAGGTGTAGCACTCGATGGTGTGCTGGAAGTATGCTCATCAATGCAGATAGCTCCAAAATCTATGAATAGAAAAGGATGGAACAAAGGGCTTGCAGGAAACCGGAAAATTCTTTCCTCCCAATGATCTAGATAATATGGCTAGTTGTTAATCCTTTATATTTTCTTTTAGGATTTCGGGTGTGGCATTCTGCAGAATCTATCATAGACATGATATGCAAGACTGGATAATGTAAGAAAGTGTACTACAAAAAGCCACAATAAGACTTGACAATATTAAGACTGAGGTATGCTACGGTGAGCCGCTAAATCAATCTAGACATGTACGGTAATCATGAGTATGCCATGACAGGCTACTATCAATCAGTATCATTACCGAAATCATGAGTGCACCATGACAAGCCACTATCTATCAATGTACGACTAGACAATAAATTTACTGGACAATAAAATCTAGAAAGGCATGGCAATACATATCTTGGCATGTAGAGGAAATCAATAAGAAAAATATGTCATAGCATGTGAGAAGAAATTAATAAGAAAACATATCCTGGCATGTAAGGAATCAATAGAAAAACATTTCATGCCTTGTCAGAAAATCAAATAGGAAACTATATCATGGTATGTAAGAGAATATCAATAAAAGATAAGTACATGGCTTGAAATAATTTATGAACATATTACAGTGTCAAGGGTATATAGGGTATATAATCATTCTCTAACTATACAAGATCATCTAATCATGTTAAGAATTCATTATAATTGAATAAAGTATCAAAAATGGAAGAAAAAAAGGGGCAAAAACGGACAAAAAGAGCCTAAAACAGCCAAATTCGGATTATCGATGAATTTTTGCGAATTATCGACGAATTTTTCGAATTGTCATAGCAAGTTTTGAGTGAGCCAGTCAGATTTTCCAACGTATTTTTGCAGATTATCGACAAATTTTCCTAACTCTTACAGAATCCGAAATCAAAAACATAAAACTTGTTTCGACCATAAAAACTTCGTTTGAAATCAAAATTCAGATTTTTCAAAAGTCAAAACCACATGAAATTTAATTCTCTACAACATGTTAGTTTTTATAAATTAAAATATTTAATAGATCAATACCTCAAAATACTCCAAAAATAGGTTATTAGGAAACCAAAACGGGTTCCGATTTCCGTCAAACTCAAAATCCATAGTGATACAAGATAGGTGGTGGTCTCATATAGCATATGTGACCAAGATCCAAGATGGTAACATGAGTATCACTCTTGATACCGAGTTTTCCTACCAAGTCAATATTGGATTTTAACAAAAAATTAAAATCTAGATAAATTCAAATTTAGAAACATGTGCATGACTAAAATCATGAGAGAAATATATTTAACAAAGCAAGTTTTGGAATAAATTGAGCTATTAATACCAAAGAAAACAAAAATAACAATAATTAAGGTTGTTCAGTAATTCAGCAAGATGTACTTGCCTAGGTTAAACTTCAAGCCTAATCTTTTACTCCATCACTAAGAGGGATACGAAACCACACTCTACGCCTCAAGGCCAAGCTTTTCTAAGCTTGAGGAAGAGGAATAAAATAGAAAAGAAATGGAAGAAGGAAATAAAAGAGAGAGGAGAGAGAAAGTAAAAGTGTATATATAGAAGGGAGAATTAATCGTGACCGTTGGATAATGATCCGCGTCACGATCTAAATCGATCCTAAACATCGAAAGAAAACCAAGTATCCATTGGATAATAGGATGAGTCAACCAATGGACCAATGGATAATAGGATGCATTTATACTATTCACAAAAATATCTAAATACTATTTATCAAAATATCTAAAACACTATTCACAAAAATATCAAAAATACTATTAACGAAAATATCGAAAACGTTATTCATGAAAATATCGGGAAATAAAAAATATCTAAAAGTGGAAAATATCTTTCGAGCAATATACCGTTGGTACACACCAGTACATCGGGGTATGCCGGTCAAGGAAAAATTATAATTTAGAAATTTTTTTAAAGCATTATGAAAATCAAGAAAATACTAAATATACTACAAAATACGTATCCATATATAAATTTCGATACTGTGAGACGAGTCTCACAACTACCCTATAACCAAACAATGAGAAGGGGTAGCACACATTCCGTGATGTGATACTGTACCATGCCATGACTAGAACGAAGTGTGATATAAAATCAACTAAGGTCACGTAACCATTCTACAATGTACATATAGTTAAGAGCAAACCTTCAACACATGGGCACTCTAGCTATAATGGGTTTGGTATTGACCCCTCTATGGGTACATTGTTAGCCCAATAATTATATCATGTTTTTGAATATGGCTAATCAATTAAGTTTAACATAATGACATCACTAATTTTCATGTAATCACTATCATGTTGCTACTTAAACTTAGCATTGTCCTAATGTTAGCATTGTCCTAAATCTTTATTTTATATTGCTATGCTTGTATCATATTTATTTTGTTTGCCTAACATGTATTTGTAGACATGCTGTAAGCATGATCAAACATGATCAAACCAGGACATATGCAATGGGCCAAAGACGGTGTCATACAAGAAGATTCCTCTGAACTGCCTAACGACCTATCCGGGGCCTCGCATCGGGGGTTCCGCTGCCCGGTCAGCGGACAGGGGTCGAGGGGGCAGTGCCCCCGTCAAGGTTTCAGGGGCGAAGCCCCCAAAAGGTATTCAGATTTCCAGATCTATTTATCTTTGGACGACCGCCGTCAAGTGAAAAAGGTGTCTTCAAGTCTGCTCAAATATTTGAAGAAAGGCGTCATTAAAGGGCTCTTGGTTTTCCTATTTTTATCAATATATTTTTTATATTTAATGAGTCTAGGAATACGATGTATACTGTATCGTACTGGCAAATAGGCTACCCAAGAAACGTTTTCAAAATATCCTTTCATTTTGAAAACAAGCCCACTTACAAAAGCCCAAACTATTTTCTAACTGTTTGACTTTTCAAAAAGCCCAAAACTATTTTGCAAAAACCTTGACAGAACTCCAACAGAACTCCAGGAGAATTCGGCTAGAGTTCGGCCCGAATTCGGCCAGAGTTCGGCCAGAGTTCGGTTAGTGAACGTTGCTTTTTGAACTTGGTCTTCCTGCAGTTACGAATTCCAACGAGATTTTCTCATCGAGTTCTGTCCGAATTCTGTCCGAATTCTGTCAGAATTTTGCCTTTGGAAAAACTATAAATAGAGAAGAATTTTGATCATTTCAACTCACTCATTCACTTTCATATCTCTTCTCTATAAGCCTACAACTTCTTCCAAAGTATTTTGAGCTATTCATTTTCAAATCCCAAGCCAGTTACAATCCTCTAGTCGATTTGCTAGTATGGTACGGTCTACAAGTTTCAGAGTGGTTGTAATCGGAGGCTTGATTGAAGTTAGACACTTCACAATTGAAGTTAGTCGAGTACTTCGGATCAAAGCTCGCGTTGTAGAAGTTACAAGAACTTCGGATGAAAACTTGTGGTGATTTTCCATAGTGGATTCAACTGGAAGCTAGAGTTCTTTCGACTGGACTAGTCCTCACAAGAGGA
The DNA here is from genome assembly GCA_029216955.1 of Iris pallida. Classification (NCBI taxonomy): domain Eukaryota; kingdom Viridiplantae; phylum Streptophyta; class Magnoliopsida; order Asparagales; family Iridaceae; genus Iris; species Iris pallida. Next base: position 2,709,957 of record JANAVB010021792.1, read on the forward strand.
AAACCAGTATACATCCTTGTGTTTGTGTTTGCTCTCTACTCTCTACTTTTTATTTACATATCTGTGATATATTATCTGTGATCTTGTTACTAACATTTTTAAATAGTTAATTTCCGCTGCCTACTCTATTCACCCCCTCTAGAGTATTACGCTTTACAACTCGTTCCTACAGTCGATCCTATAATTGGTATCAAAGCGGGTGCTTGGTATATAGATATTGCTGATCATACCAATTGCTCTAACAATTGGTATCAGAGCCAGTACTGCAAGTAGAGGTAATATATTCTGATCCCAATTGTTCCTACAATTGGTATCAGAGCGGGTACTGCAACTAGAGCAAGGACTCTATTATTAGACTTAACATCCTTGGAGCAGATCCTCATTACCAGAGCGGGTTATACAGGTAAAGCGAGGTAATATTGTTATTATATAACTGTTGTTACATAGATCACAGTATCACATATGGCAAATATGTACTTCACAACTGAAGAGCAATCCTCAAATAGACTTCCACTATTTGATGGAACAAACTATAGCTATTGGAAGACACGGATGAGCTTCTACTTGAAGTCTCTAGATTTTGACTTATAGTCAATTGTTGTCACCGGCTACAAGAAGCCTACTATCACTTCTATTCTCACATCCTCTATAATTAACAAGCCCTATTATAGTTATACGGAGGAAGAGAAGAAGTTAGCTAGCCTTGATGCAAAAGCTATGTATATGTTTTATTTTGCTGCAGACACAAATGTATTCAATCTTATTTCTTGTTGCACAACATCTCAGAAAATTTGGAAAGTTCTTGAAGCTACTTATGAGTGCAAGTATGAAAGCAAAGCTAGCAACTCCAGAGAGAAGGATAGTCTTCATAATGATGCAGATATATATGACGAAATTGGGAATTAAGGTACAGCACAATCCTTTATATGAAGAAGAGCTTGTATGTGACAACTACAAGAAGATAGACCACATCCAAGAAGATTGTACTACTACTAGAAAGGAGAATCACTACGAACAATCAAATGAAGGAAGATCATCATCTCACAAGCACACTAGCACGAGCATATGGTATGAAAGCGAAGCAAGCGATTCCAAAGAAGAAGAGAGACCTCATCAAGCTGCTAATTTATGGTCAATGGCATTATCTAAAGAGGTACAAAGTAATTCTTTTTCTGAAGATAGTAAATTTTCTTATGATGATTTATCTGATGCTTTCAGTGATCTGTTAGAAGAACACAAGAAAGTATTAGATAAGTATAAGCAAGCTAGAAAGGATATTCTATCCTATAAGCGTGAGAATGAAAAGCTTACTTGCTTATTGAATGATGTAAAAAATACTTCTACTTCTGATAATTCTTCTGAGATTTCCACACTTGAGTTTAGATTGCAAGAGGCACTTGATTGCATTGAGAAAAGCACTCAAGAAAATGCTAAGCTTAAGGAGAAATTAGAATCAGAAAAGAAAAAGTATTCTATTGCTTCATGTAGAATTGATGTTCTTTCTGATAAGTATGATGAGATCTGTGCTAACTCTAAAAAGTTAGAGATTAGACTGGAAAAGCAGTTAGTACAACCTACGACTCAGTCTAACACAAGACACTTAGCACATCACAAAGTCACACACGACAGATTATCTAGAAAGGAAGCAAGCAAAGCTAAAGCTTCACACAACCATGCTTTCTATTACAAGTCGTACATCATATCACACTACTACACGTTCTCATACTGCTGCACATAGTACTAATGTTAATTCTTTCTGTCATTATTATGGTATGAATGGACATGTTTCTAATCATTGTCAGATTAGAAAGCTAGTTGATATGAACTTGTGTAAATGGGTTCCCAAAGCTAACAAATGTGGATCCAAGTATTGGATACCAAAGTCTTCACCTAATATTGCAGGTGAAGCCTATCATATCAAATAGAACCATGGAACATGTTGGTGATTGCAAAGCTACAAAGGTCATCTTCCATGCAATTGTACCAACAAAAGTGTGGTCACTAGAACCACTTCGGTAACATGCTTACTAAATAGTTTCTAATATCTAGCATGTTCTTATTGATTTTTACTATTAGCTTTCATTGATGTCTTTTAAATTGTTTATTGTTTGAATCAATGTGAGACATAATCCTAGCATGACTAGCTGTTTAGCTTAAATGTTTAGTTCACACTAAATTGTCTTTCACTCACTTTTTATTAGTGTGACACATTTGTCTATATATGCTCTTTATTTTAGTTTTATCCGTGAAGCATGCATACCACTCTAGTCCATAAAAGCTTTTGTTTTGGTGAATATATTTTAACTCTTCGCCTTTAATATTTTTAATGGTCACTTCTTATTGATTTGTCTTTAACATGTCGTATTTACTTTGATCGTTATTTTTGTGAGTATGTATGTTTAGCACAAGTCTCCTATTTACTTGAAAAGTATATACATATACTTTAATATTAACTTTGTGCTTGCATAATATATTCACTATTGATTCTCAAATTTTATTTTGATTAACTTCTTATAAATCAATTACATCTTTGTCTGATAAAGTTTATTTATGCATGTTTTTGATCTTGTAATATTTTTTTATACTTATTAAGGATACATGAATAATTTATTTTTATTTATATATTGCTCATGTTTCTTATATTTTTGTATAAATATGGGGATATATGAGTTAAGTTCAAGTTCTATATTATATTATTTTAAAAAGTATTTTCAAACTTGTGCTTATCTCATACTTAAGCTATTAATTTTTTAACAAATTCGTGTACTTATCTTTATTAGCTTCTTCCTCAAAGCCTCTTTTAATGATGTATGTTTTTCTTGGCTTTTTGGTAGACATTTTTAGATATATGACCCTTATTGAAATATATTTTTTATCTTGATCTTGATAAACCATTCCTTCGATATTTACTTTTAGGAATTCTGGATTTCGACGATGTTCGATGATACTGCATATATTCCTTTGAATCTAAGTTCGTAAGAGTAGAAATCATTTTTGGGAACAAGCCGAAAGGGTCCTTTTGTCATACAGGTGTAAATAGCCTGAAGCGACACGGTACACTAGTCTTCGGACTACTGCTAGCTGGGAACCGGCCCCTACAGCTAATCCGAAGTGATCGATACTTTATAGACTTAAGATTTATTAAGGTGTACTTACAACTATTATCTAGTTCTGGATCCAAGGTGCTTCTCCAAGATTCCAGAATACATCAGCGTATCTAGGGCCTACATTTTGATTTACAAATATTTTAAATTTTATTGTTACCCAATAATTTTGTAGCACATATGGATAAATGTAATTGATACATCTTATACCGTATGCTACATTGTTCTAAAAAAAAATTTAGGTCCATAGAATTTTTTTATATTGCACTAATTCTTTTTAAATCCTCGGTTATTAAAGAAGAGATTTATTTTGGGTACAAGCCTACAAAGGATCTGTCTGTCACCACGACTACGGTCGAAGCGAAGCGGTACTTAAGTGTTCCCCGGTGAACCTCCGTTAGCTGGGACAGTATCTCTATAGCTAACCCAAGATTGATCGACGCTTTATAAACTAAAGATTTATTTAGATCTAGTTGCAATTATTATCTGATAGATTTTCAATTTTAGATTTGATGGATAATATTCTCTTTTAATGATTTAATTTTACAAAAGGTAGCATATATTGATATATCATGTCGATTGTGATTATATAGCATAGATCAATTTATGTCATCTTTTGACTTATACGATTATTCATCATGCTAATTTGAAATATCTTTTAATTTTTTTATTTTTTAAATGTTCATTTAATGGATATTTCTTCTTTTGTCTAAAGATGATTGTTTTTCGTATTCGTGACTAATCATTGAATATTATGGTATTGTGATTTCATCTTTAGATTGTGTAATATTTGTAATATTAATGATTTTGAGCTTTATATTATTATCTTCTTATTTAAGTTACTTTCTGTCTATAACAGTAATTCTTTGCGGGAAGAAGTCAAGCAAATTGAATCTCTCTCTCAAAGCGTTTCTTTTCTTTAAACCTTACGGTTGTCAGGTGGACACCGTGCGAAGGCTTTAAAAAGAAAGAAATGAACTTTGCTAAGAAGACATAATATTTTTGGATTAATTTTCTACTTTTAAAAATATGTCTCTGAATTTGATTAAAATTTTATTTATATTATTATTCTTGGATATAGCCATGCGAAGGTGGAGCAATTAATTGTTTCAAGTCAATTAGCCCCTTGACATGCCATATATCTAGAATACATTTTTTTTGGACATTTATCTAGTTATGTTTATTTGTTCAAATTGATTTATTTATGATATATGGATTCTTTTATTGAAATTGTTTCTGTGATCCGAATTGCCAGCTTTCAGTCTGAAGACTAAAAGGACGCGAACATTTACTAATACAGTTTTTCGTAATAAATTCCATTTTTGAAAAGTCTTTTTGATTTTTTGAATCTGTCCGGTACTCAAATATTATTATTAAAGACAGTTTTCAAAATCTTTTTATGTCTTAAAATATTTCTTTTATATATATATTGGAGTTATATTTTGTTTGTTCATCTTTAAACATTTATTTATTAGATATTCCTTTTTCTTGCCTAAAGATGATATTTGTTTTGAGTTTGAAATTTTATATGCATTTGATCAAAGGAAAGAAAAGATGCATATCTTGGATATCCCTTAGATTTTGTGATTATTTATTTTATCTATTTTATGCATATAATTTATTTTTGAACTATATACGCATATTTTAAGGGAGAGCAAATTAATTGTTTTAATTATTTTATGCCCTTAATATGTGGTATACCTAGTTCATCATAGACATATATTCTTTTACTTAAAATATCTTGTTTAGTTGTTCATGATATTTAAATTTGTATTAGATGAGAGAATATATGATTTTTTTTTATTCTCTCATTCGAGTTTCTAAAAGTTATCCTGCCAAAATTAATTTAATTTATTGATAATCCTTTTGCGTTTGAACTGATTTGGCATTTCTTATTGAGATTTTTTCTCAAAGTTCATGATTATCTATATTTAGACTGATCATACTTTGCGGGGGAGCATTCAAATCGACTAAATTTCTCCTTTTTAAGTATTTTGTCTTCATTGCCTTCATGTTTATCTGATGGTTATATAAGGTAATTGAAATCAAATGCATGAACTTTGGTATAGATTTTGCATAGATTCTAGTATACTTATTTTGATTTCTTTTCTATGATTATACTCTTTATGGAATTGATTCACTAATTTGTATGGGCAAATTATGAATCATATTTTTTTGTGATTATTGTTAAAAATCTCATTATATTTTTGATGCTTTTATATATACTAGATCTGCGAATTTCTATTCCTCGTGATTTATTTATGACCAATGATTGATTCCTACTATATTGATAGATTTTTTTGGTCAAATGACATTCAAAACATATTTTATTTTTGGATTTCTAGTTGGTAAACTATGTATTGCTTGATTTCAGTGTTCTTTGTTAAAGTTCAACCAACTATGTTGTATTTTTGACAAGTTTTTATTCCTTAGTTATGCAATTTTCTAAACTTGTCGTTTCACTTTCTCCTAATCCTTGATCATGGTTATTTTTTGCTTTCCTCCTTTACTTATGCTAGAGTTTATTTTAGCTTTAATTATGAGGGAGCTTATTTTTGATCATGTCAAAGGAGGAGAAATAAGTTTAAGTCAGCATACAATATTCTAGTATTATGTGTTTATTAGTGATACATGCATCTATTGTATATATATTAAACTTAAAGGATTTGCCATAATCAAAAAGGGGGGGATTGTTAGCCCAATGATTATATCATGTTTTTGAATATGGCTAATCAATTAAGTTTAACATAATGACATCACTAATATTCATGTAATCACTATCATGTTGCTACTTAAACTTAGCATTGTCCTAATGTTAGCATTGTCCTAAATGTTTTATATTATATTGCTATGCTTGTATCATATTTGTTTTGTTTGCCTAACATGTATTTGTAGACATGCTGTAAGCATGATCAAACATGATCAAACCAGGACATATACAATGGGCCAAAGACGGTGTCATACAAGAAGATTTCTCTGAACTGCCTAACGACCTATCCGGGGCCTCGCATCGGGGGTTCCGCTACCCGGTCAGCGGACAGGGGTCGAGGGGACAGAGCCCTCCGTTAGGGTTTCAGGGGCGAAGCCCCCGAAAGGTATTCAGATTTCCAGATCTGTTTATCTTTGGACGACCGTCGTCAAGTGAAAAAAGACGTCTTCAAGTCTGCTCAAATATTTGAATAAAGGCGTTATTAAAGGGCTCTTGGTTTTCCTATTTTTTATCAATATATTTTTTATATTTATTGAGTCTAGGAATATGATGTACACTGCATCGTACTGGCAAATAGGCTACCCAAGAAACGTTTTCAAAATACCCTTTCATTTTAAAAACAAGCCCACTTACAAAAGCCCAAACTATTTTTTAACTGTTTTTCTTTTCAAAAAGCCCAAAACTATTTTATAAAAATCCTGACAGAACTCCAACAGAACTCCAGGAGAATTCGGCCAGAGTTCGGCCCGAATTCGGCCAGAGTTCGGCCAGAGTTTGGTTAGTGAACGTTGCTTTTTGAACTTGGTCTTCCTGCAGTTACGGATTCCAATGAGATTTTCTCATCGAGTTCTGTCCGAATTCTGCCCGAATTCTGTAAGAATTCTGTCTTTGGAAAAACTATAAATAGAGAAGAATTTTGATCATTTCAACTCACTCATTCACTTTCATATCTCTTCTCTATAAGCCTACTACTTCTTCCAAAGTATTCTGAGCTATTCATTTTCAAATCCCAAGCCAGTTACAATCCTCTAGTCGATTTGCCAGTACGGTACGGTCTAGAAGTTTCAGAGTGGTTGTAATCGGAGGCTTGATTGAAGTTAGACACTTCACAATTGAAGTTGGTCGAGTACTTCGGATCAAAGCTCGCGTTGTAGAAGTTGCAAGAACTTCGGATGAAAACTTGTGGTGATTTTCCATAGTGGATTCAACTGGAAGCTAGAGTTCTTCCGACTGGACTAGTCCTCACAAGAGAGAAACCAGTATACATCTTTGTGTTTGCGTTTGCTCTCTACTCTCTACTTTTTATTTACATATCTATGATATATTATCTGTGATCTTGTTACTAATATTTTTAAATAGTTAATTTGTGCTGCCTACTTTATTCACCCCCCCTCTAGAGTATTACGCTTTACAACTCGTTCCTACAATCGGTCCTACACTAGGGACCTCAAAGCATGACATTCCACGAACATCAGAGGCCAGTAGGAACAGGATAAAGGGGTAAGCAGGACCGTATCTCTAGCAAAATTTCTGGGTACAAGAAAGAAGTGCATACTCGGCCCATATGCTAAGGAACTGTTCTCTCCATCCTTTGCACCTATCTAAGTCATACCTATGACCATGTACCTCTACTAAATGCTATGTCTCCCAACATGCCTCTATTAGCAGTTAGACCTAACACATGCGCACGGATGATCAGCCAATACGCAAGTACCTCTATATGCTACTCATAACTCACACATATCTCGTGGCATAGTCGTGACAAAGTATATGATAATGCACTAAAAAACGGTAGTCCCTTAACTCTAGGTCCATATACAAATTAAAACACAAGAACAAAAATATGACTAGCATTTGCATCATATATAACTGAACGCACAGCAAAGTAAATCATGAAAAGTAGCTGAAATGCACTTGGATAATCTAGAAATAAACAAACAGTAATCCTACAGTAACTAAACATTAAGATGCAAGTAATATAAACAGTAACTATGGCAAGATATTTTGCCTGGTAGTGCACGCTGATTTGATATGTCCTGATTTATCCACTAGCTATGATCGATGTGGAGGGGTCCAAATTACGAGAATAATAGGAAATATGATCAGTCATGATCAATGGTGACAATCGAAGAACATTTATGGAATAATATACTATTTGTAGAAAATATTTATATAATTAAAAACTATATTTACTAGTAAAATAAATTTTTAGAAAACTAGATTTTATTACCAAAATATTTTAGAGAAATACATACTTGGAAAATTTTCTAGTAACTATTATAATTTGGTAGCTATCTTTTTTTAGTAAGAATATGTTTTTAGATAAATATTTAAAAATCCAAAAATAGGTTTGGGCTAAAAACTGTAGGTTTGTGAAAATAATTTTGTTAGTAGAGATCTATATTTTTATTAGTCAAAATATATTTGACAAATATAAAAACTAAAGAAAATGCTTTAGGCTAAAATCCATATTTTGAAAATACGCTGATAGCTCTAACCCCCATACTACACATATAGTTTAAAATATATATATATAATATTCTCAAAACAATAACTATAATAATAAAAATCACAATAATAGGTATAATAATCCTAAACTAACTTTGTAGAAGCATGAAAAAATATAAATAAATTCTTATGCGGCCCAAAAATCAGCCCCATGCGGCTCATAGCTGAAGATGTGTAAACCCCCTAAATTCTACTACGATTTTTAAATATTTTTTATTTATTTTTTTACTTCGTATCTGCACGTCGCATACGAGTTCGCTTTGTTGTATTTACGTAACATGCGGGATTTGCGTTTCGTAATTTCTCGACGAGTGCGAATATATGTCGAGGTACATATGTTAGAAAAATATTTTTTATAAATTTATTTTATAGGAAAGCACATGTTCAACTAAATGTGATAAATATATTATTTTTATTTTTTTTAAAAAGAAAAAGAGAGTTATTTTGTTCGTTGTTTAAAAAAATAATAATAAATAAGTGATTTAGAAAAATTTTGGTTTATATAAAATATATTCTAGATATTTGCGGAATTTGAAATTTGTATAGTAACATATTTTTATTATTTATAAAAAACTACTTTATGATTTAATATTTAAGTAATTACTTTGATTTTCGAAATTAACTAATATTATATTTTAATATTTATGAAAATGATATTTAAGATTTTGTTCTATTCAATATTTGAATTATTTTGGGATAATTTAAATTAGAAAAAATTTCATGTGCATTTGAATTTATGGAAGTTTTTATCTAACTTTGATTTGGATTTGAACGATTAAAGTTTAATTCAAATTTTAATTTAATATGATATTATCTAGTGGGGATTTTAATAAATCCTAATCCTATTCCAACTGGAAATTCCTACCTCCTATATAAGGAGAGGTACTCATCCATATTTCCACCACAACAATATTGTGCATCGTGTCTGTTATCACACGTTCTTATTCCAACAATTTTACAGTTATCCACGTCGTGCCGGACATCCCAGACACGACGACTCAATCCTAAATCTAACTCCTGTCCCTCTGCCGGCAACTTTGCAATCATCATAAACACCACAGCTTATTCGCTCAGCCTCGGTACGTACCCCCAGCACCCCGCTGCCCTTAACCCATCTGCATCCATCCCCGGTCATCTTTATCACCATCTCCACGACGCATCACCGCAACACCACCACCATCATCTTCGACCCCTACCACCAGCAAGATCACAGTAACCCTCCGTCATGGCTGTCCTGCCTTCGCCGTTCTCGGCCAGAACAGCAACCCGATCCATCACCATCGTCGGCCATTTACCAATATTCAGAACCGCCCCACCGGAGAGGCCGCCCCCTTTGCCACGCACCACCACCGTCACCGGTACCCATCGTCGGCGACCCCAAAAACCACCACCTCCATACACCACCACCGTAACCCACCGTTGGCAACCCACCAAATAACCATCACCACCATCATCATAGACCACCATCGACACCACAGTAAAATAGAAGAAGGTGAAACCCTAACCTTCGTCGTCCGCCATCGTGCTAGGCCGAGCCGCCGGTCACCGCCTCCACTCGACGCCACCGGGAGCCTCACGGACCCACGCCTCCGGCCACCCGACGCAACCCGACTCCGCCGCCTCCCGCGAACCCCCGAACAGCCGCCTCCAGTGCGCCCATCCGCCGCGATCTCAGCCACCGACATCCCTTCCGTCGGTCGCCGAGGCCTCTACGCCGTCGCTCCCTCCAGCGCCACCGCCGCCGCCTCGCGGACTCCCCTGCTCGTCGGCCACACGCCGGAGCCACCCCTTTGGTAAGCCCCCTCCACTCTTAACCTGCTCTCTCTCTCTCTCTCTCTCTCTCTCGCGTGTCTTTCCCCTATTTTTGGGAAACGAAAAACACAACAAGTGCTGTGTTGACTTGGGGATTGTATACTTTTGTTTTTTTTTCTTTTTCTCTTTTATTTGTTATTTTTTGTAAACCAGTTAAACTTATAGATATGCAGACAAATATTTCAAAATATTTTGGTTTATTATTATTATTATAATTACCCTTATTATTATTATTATTAATTTGTTCTGGTATATTATCATTTGTCTTATTATTTTCATTTTAGGAATTTTACAACTATTTATAGCTAAATTCAAGTTAAAAATTGTACACACTAAAATATTCTCCTAGATTATATGTACTATCTAAAAATATAATTTTGGACAAATGAAAATTTAGTTTCCTATAAACATTTGTATATTTTACGAACTTAGAAACTAGTCTAAAAATAATTTTTATTCTTCAATTTGTTTTCTAGACCTAAATCATACCAATAAAAATGTATTTTTTCTTTCTCAAAATTTTATATATATCTAAAGTATTGAAGAAATATTTTTACTAACAGAAAAGTAGTTACCAAAATTTATATAAGGATTTCTAGTACTTATAAATGATTGCGAAGGTATAGTTTTAGGATAATAGAAACTAGTTTCGAAAATAGTATATATATAAAGTTTCCTAAAAAGTATGATTTCCCACAAACTTCCTTCACTTATTGTCGTGGACCACTACTGACCACATGTCCTTGTTTCCTCGCGAATTCAGACCATGTTTGCATGGACCTCAGCTATGGGACAAAACATGACTTGTCGGATAATTGTACTACACCAGGAGACATACCAGGTAAGATACCTTGCCACAATTTACTGTTTATAAATTAGTCTGTATTTTATTTATTGCATATCACTGTGTATTTATTTTCTGCACTTTTAGCTGTACCATATTTATATTTCCCGATTTACTGCCTGCTCAATGATATTAGCTGTACCTTGTTATTTATCCTTTGATTGCATATGGACTTAGAGATAAGGGACTACCACTAGTTTAGTGCATTACATAAACTTTGATACTGATGTGCCACGAGATGTGTGAGTTGTGAGTAGCATATAGCCTACAGACTTGCGTGTTGGCTGATCACTGATGCGTGTGGGACGTGTGTTAGGTCTAATAGTCAATAGTTGTATGTTAGAAGACTTGACGGTTAGTAGTATTACATGGTCGTGGATACGACATGATAGGTACATTGGGTGGGGAGAACATTTCCTTGTCGTATGGGCTTCGATTGCACTTCCTTTGTAACTCGGAAGCTCCGCTGGAGATAAGGGTATGTTGAGCCTCTCAGGTTTGCCACTGTCATTTTTGAACGTCATGTACTGTGGTCATTGGAGCCCAAATGGGGACTATACCAGATCCTATTTACAGCCAGGGCTCATGCGACAAAAGGTTTGTTCTCAACTGCATGTTCACTTTAGTATGTTTAGAGTACCTTATTGTTGTCTTGTCACTTACTTTTGTTTGTGGCATATTTATATTCAGTATTTATATGGCATGTTTATTGTAGCTTGTTATGTCCCTCTGAGGACCTGGTTATCTCGCCAGGTGTGTGTGTTCTTGTCTTTCGCAGGTGTTCTAGCCGTGGCCATGATCGTCACTAGTTCTTCGAGGATGATTGCACGTTGATCGTCTTCGCTTCGATCGCCAAACTATTTCTTTTATTATGTATTTCTTTTCATAATTGGTAGTGGATTTGTCTCCGTCCAACGATTGTATACCTGACAAATTCAAAGTTGCTTTTATATCATTATTTATCTTTGTGGATGAGATTTAGTACCTTGGTTACTGTATTTTACAGCTTATGTATACATACGATGGTCCATACACTTCTGTCACGACCCGCACCCTAGAGTAAGGGCACGAGACGTGGGCACATCCAGCCTACGCCGTAGTGTCGGCGGTAGAACGCTGTCCTAAGTCACATCATCTAGCAGTATATATCTAAACAGTTTATACTCCCCGAATGGGGGTGACATAGCAATAAATAAACTCAATCACAACTAAGGAAGAGATAGCACGATATGAACAGAACTCAAGGAAATAAAATAGATAAAACAGTAGTCTAAGATAATCCCAGCAATACAAGGTCTCAGATAAAAGAATATATACAACTGATCTCCAAATAAAGAGTCTAACTAGAACATGATCCAACTACATAAAGATAATAGCCTAACTATCTAGTCTAGGCAGTCGGGGGAAGGTCCTCAGCTACTGCTGGATCCTCTTGAGGGTCCAGCTCACAGGTGTCATCTAGGGCTGCCCCGTAGTAGGTGTCCAGGCAGTCCTCCTCCTCGTCCTCTGTAATATTTTCAACAGGTCCAGTCAGGACAGGAGCGAGCACAGTACATCTCAACAGATCATAGCAGGTTAGAAAACATATAACATGCAGTAAAGTAAGATACAAGTACTGAAAGAAGTGCAGTATGTAAACAGAGAGAGAAAGCTGTAATAGAAATATCTACTATACATAGAGAACTAGCAGTGACTAGTGAGTCAGAGTACAACATGAACATGTAAATGGCCTGGAATGATTCAATGAAGACACTACGGAATGATTCAATGAAGATACTACTGGTGTATTATTCACATGTCCACTTCTACTCCCCCGTACCCCCAATCAATACACAAGGATCCAGCCAGGTTATGTTATATGATTCCATGCAAGGCCCGCGAAGGGTGATACATGGATGTCCCATAAATGGGGAGTCTGGGGGTTACCTAACTGTGTAAGATTCAAGAGACTCTGTGATCATGAGGGTACATGTCACAAGTAATCAAGTGAACCAAGAGCATAGTGATACGCCATGTAAGTGAAACGCACAGAACACGTAGTACCAATGCTCCCTAAGGATAACATCTCAAGAAATGATCTATATAGTACCAATCCGTGTGACCGTCGTGACAGTACAAGTAAAGTAATCTACTGCAGGAAATAATTCTAAGCAAGATATGAAATGATCAGAGAATGTACTCGCCTGTATCTGAGTGTCTGATATAAAACGTACTGTCCAAGGAGTGGTGTCTGGGTCCTAATCAGAATAGCACAAGTCACAACAAGTCCAGAATAGTATAATGGAGTCCTACTATGCATTCTACATGATTCTAGGTCAATCTAAGCCAATGTCAACTCTTGGTCAACTCTGGTCAACCCTAGAAGTCAAACTAGGTCAACCAAGTCTAGCAACCCTTAATACACCTACACAAAGCTATTTTATCTCTAAAATAATACACAAGTACAATATGCCTATATACTCTAATATAGGAAATCTCACATGCATCCATTGATATAAATTAACAGGAAATCACATATAGATGTGGTTAGCCAAAATAATGATATAGCCTACACATGTATCCCTATATAATATAACTTAGAATTTATAACCTATAGACTATATGTGTAACCCACACAACATCATATTGACATTACAATATATATATATATGCCTATGCATATAGATAGGGGGAGACACAAGGCTATGTGTCCAAAGTATGAATGTGTGTGTAAAGAGTGACAGGAAAGGGAAATACTGTGTGTGTAACAAGTACAGCTGTGTGTTTACAGAAATTAAGAGTGTGTGTGTGTACTTGGGATATATATCAATGTGCAGGAAATAAATGTGACAGTGATACATAAGACAGTGTAAGGAAAACAAAACAGTGTGTGTTATGACAATATGCAGGAAATGGCAGGGAATGAGGAGAGTTGATGTCTGTGTGAGTGTGTGTACAAGTGTGGCTATTGTTCACAGGCAGGAATTAAATCAGTGAAAGAGAGGGAAGCATGTATGTGAGAGTGTATGGTGAGGAAAACAGTGAATGAAAAGAAGCAATCCAATTCTCAGATTTCTAGTCTAACAAGCATGTGCATATGTAAGTCCACATTTCCATTCCTTACCAACAATTCAGAATTTAATAAGAGCAGTGCAATGCAACATAAAAACAGGAAGAATAGGGTTTAATCTCAGGTTACACACTATTCAAATCAAACCCAGATATCCTAGTTTCTCCATCCCCTGAATTCTCAGGTTCAAATATAACTGTGAATTCAAAATCAATGAATGCAGTCAACATCTATTGAATCCTCAGGTTATTCAATGAACTACTTCTCAGTTTGTGCATCTCAGATTTGTGTGTATGGACAATTAAAACAGTGGAACATAGGAGAGGGTAATGTATGATATAGTTCTCAGGTTACAAAACTGTCAACATTTCAATTCACAACCAAACCCCATTTCGAAATCAAAAAGACACCAATCAACACTAAAATTGAACCACAGTTAGCTAACATGTAGGTGAACTAGTTTAGGGACTTAAACCCATCCTCAACATAATAAAATAGGTTTAATTAGATGTCAAAGTTTATCTTTCAAAAACTCGAAATAACAGAATATCATTCATGTATCAGTAATTTGTATTTGAGCCCAAAACTCCACATAAGACCTGAACAATTTGTAATCCTATCATAACAGAGATTAAACATGATGTTTAGAAACTAATTAACCAATAAAACATCATTTAGAAGCATTTAAAATAATTAAACATCAGAATACACATACAGGTCAGTGCACAGAAAGCCAGTCCTCGTGCACGTGTGCACGCGTGTCGTGTGCACGACACGACACGAACTGGGTCGAGTCCCTTTGCAGGTTGGTTCGCCTAGGGTCCACCTAGGTCTGTGTCACCCTGGTTTGGGTCAACGTGTCCTGTTTCGTGATTGGTACAGGCGTATCAGAGCCAAAAACACGCTGAAACTAACACAGGAAAAAACCCGTGTACTCATCCGTGCGTGTCCGACACGACACCATAGGTCATGCCACTTGGGGAGTGTCATGACAGACACTGCCCCAAAGTGTCCAGTGAAAATCTTGTGCTCTAGTGTTTTAACCAGTGAGCAATCGTGCTCGAGTAGCAGGGGATTGAACAGTCCCGAGCCAGTGCACAAACTCGTGTCCAGCCCGATTTGCACCCGACACAGACACAAAACGGCCATAGTTCCTTCACAAAAATCAATGAGCACACATAGATCTACATTCCTATTCAAACAGAATTCAAAAACAACAAAGTTGATCTCTTAGAGGCATTCTGTCGAACACCCTACACATATGACTGATATGTGTCCGATACGGACACGAAACGAACTCGAACCCTAGGTTTAGCTTATCCTACAGTTGGGGTAGGGCTAGGACCTTCCTAAAATGCAAACCAACAAGAAAATTATGGGTTAGAATTGGTTTTACCTATTGATGAACAATGGGTGGAAAAGTCCTCAAATGCAATGAATTCCTCAAGCCTCCAAGTCCCACAAATTGTTTCTTCCTGCGACCAATTTATTCCAGCAGCAAGAGAATGAATTTTAGGTCCTAATGAAATTGGTTTGAAGGAAAAAGAATCTAAAATAGATTTTTAATGATTTTTGGAAGATGGGACTCACCTCTTTCCTTAGAACTTTTGAAAGAACCATAAAAGGGGCTAGCCCTAAAAACTAGAAGGGATTAAATAGGGGGAATCCCTAGGTTAAACCTAGCTGGTCAGCCATGTTGGGTTTGGGTGGGGTTTGAGCTAGGTTAGCTAGTCCTATCAAGTTTAGTCACAAAATGACTTGTGAAACCACAAGCCATTTATCAAAACACTTGATTCCTAAATTCCTAATTAATATTCTAATGAATCAATAACTACTAACTTAAGTCATACTAGGTTAGACTAGGGTCACTTGACCTAACCAAGCCCAACTAACTAGGGTTAGTTCGTAGGTTGGTCTACAAAGTCAACACTAGTCAAAAGTCAATATAGTCAAACAATTTCAAATAAATTCCTAAAAATTCCCATAAATTCTAATTAATTCTAATAAATTTAAAATACCCCAAAATGACAAAAATACCCTTATACTAGAAATATGGTAGTGACAAATCTACCCTCCTTAAAAAAATTTCGTCCTCGAAATTGAAAGGCGAAATACAACTGATGAGAATGATAGAAAGTATACCTCAAGGTCCAAAAAGATAAGGGTACCATTCGCGCATCTCATCCTCCCGCTCCCAGGTAGACTCTTCTGGAGAATGATGCCTCCATGCGACGCGTACCAATGGTATCACCTGGTTCCTCAGAACCTTCTTCCGTCTATCCAGAATCTCCATTGGCTGCTCTGGATAGCTGAGAGAAGGGCCTACCCCAATCTCCGAATGATCGAGCACATAGCTAGGGTCAGCCACGTACCGTCTCAACTGTGATACATGAAATACGTTGTGGACCCCCACAAGTGCATGCGGCAAGTCTAGCCTGTAAGCCATGTCACCGACTCTCCCGCTGATAACGAAAGGGCCGATGAAGCGCGGGCTAAGCTTTCCGCCTCCACCAAAACGTATCGTACCACGAGTCGGAGATATCCTCAAGAAAACCTGGTCTCTGACCTAATCACGAGCAAGGTCTCAAATAATATAAATAACAACATAATCAAAAAAAAATCACAAACAACAACCTAAATCTAATCCTACTCTAATCTGTACCTCAAACTCCAAGGGCCTCCGGTGGCTATCGGCCCAGTGCCGATGTCTGTCCAGCGCCACGCGAAGTCTGTCCCTGATGAGCTTTACCTTCTCTGCCGCATCCACAATCATCTCTGGCCCCAGCAAAGCTCGCTCACCAATATCATCCCAGGATAAGGGTGTACGGCACCTACGCCCGTACAGAGCCTCGAAAGGTGACATCTTGAAGCTGGCCTGGAAACTATTGTTATAGGCAAACTCCACCAAATGAAGATGATCCTCCCAGGAACCTCCAAAGTCCAGAACGCACGTCCGCAGCATATCTTCAAGGGTCTGAATAGTCCGCTCCGACTGTCCGTCCGTCTGGGGGTGGTATGCAGTACTGAACTTGAGCTGAGTGCCCAAGCTGGTCTGCAGACTCCTCCAGAAATGAAAAGTAAAACGGCTATCCCGATCTGAGACGATGCTGACCGAAACTCCGTAGATCCTGACTATCTGCCGCATATACATCTCCGCCAGCCTCTCTGTAGACGTACCCACCTTGAATGGCAAGAAGTGGGCCGATTTGGTCAACCTGTCAACGATGACCCAAATTGCGTCTTTCCCTCCTGGAGTACGCGGTAATCCTGAAACGAAGTCCATCGTGATATGCTCCAATTTCTACTCGAAAATGGACAGCGGCTGCAACAATCCACCGGGCCTCTGTCTCTCTGCCTTGACCTACTGACAGACCAAGCACCTAGCTACGAAGTGGGACACCTTCCGCTTCATTCCTGACCACCATATGTGCTCCCGCAGATCTCGGTACATCTTGTTGGCACCCGGGTGTATAGAGTACTGAGATCTGTGGGCCTCCTGCATAATCTGCTCTCTTAGCTCCCCGCTAGGCACACATAACCTGGCACCGTGCCTCAGGGCACCGTCCTCTGCAAGTGAAAACTCAGGATCCCCCACTCCTATACTGATCTGCTCTCTGATACTCTGCAAAGCCATATCCCCGAACTGGGCCGCCTTGATCCTGTCCACCAAGTCTGACTGAATCTGTATCCCCCATAGCTGCATCTGCACTCCCGGCATGATCACCTCAATCCCAAGGCTCTCCAAGTCGGCAAGCAAATGCCGATCCATGGTCAAACACATGGCTGTCGGATACCTACTCAAGGCATCGGCAACCACGTTGGCCTTCCCTGGATGATACTGTAGTACAATGTCGAAGTCCTTCATCAACTCCAACCATCTGCGCTGTCTCATGTTCAACTCCTTCTGAGTGAACACATACTTTAGGCTCTTGTGATCTATGAAGATCTCCACCCGCTCACCATACAGATAATGCTTCCACAGCTTCAAAGCAAAAATCACTGCTGCCAGCTCTAGGTCGTGGGTAGGGTAGTTCTTCTCATGGGGATGTAACTGCCTGGAAGCATAGACAATCACCTTTCCGTGCTGCTACAACACACAACCCAGCCCCTTCCCTGAAGCATCACTATAAATAGTGAATCCACCGGATCCTGAAGGCAACGTCAGAATCGGAGCTGTCGTCAGTCGCTTCTTCAACTCATCAAAAGCTGCCTGATACTCCTCTGACCATACATACTCAGTATCCTTCCGGGTCAACCGTGTCAACGGCTCTACAACCCGGGAGAAATCCTGCACAAATCTCCGATAATACCCTGCTAGCCCCAGGAAGCTCCTGATCTCTGCAACTGAAGTCGGCGCTGTCCATGCCTCAACTGCCACAATCTTCTTGGGATCAACTGAGATACCATCTCCAGTCACCACATGCCCCAAGAAGTCCACCCGATCCAAGAAGAACTCACATTTGGAGAGTTTTCCATAAAGCTGCTCCTTCCTGAGAATCTCCAGCACTATCCGCAGATGCTCCTCGTGCTCCTCCTCAGTCTTGGAATATATCAAGATATCATTAATAAACACCACTACAAACTGATCCAGATACTGATGGAACACCTTGTTCATAAGGTTCATAAATACAGCTGGTGCATTGGTTAGCCCAAACGGCATAACCAAAAACTCGAACTGTCCATACCGCGTCCTGAAAGCGGTCTTGGGAATATCCTCTCCCTTCACCTTCACCTGGTGATATCCCAACCTCAGATCAATCTTGGAAAATATTCGAGCTCCGCTCAACTGGTCAAACAGATCGTCGATCCGCGGCAGTGGGTATTTGTTCTTGATCGTGAGGTTATTGAGTGCCCTATAGTCAATACACATACGTACTGACCCATCCTTCTTCGGCACGAAAAATACTGGTGCACCCCATGGCGACGAACTCGAGCGGATGAAGCCCTTGTCCTGTAGCTCATCCACTTGCTTCTTCAGCTCCACCAGCTCGCTGTTGTTCACCCGATAGACATGCTGAGAAATGGGCTCCGCTCCTGGAACCAAGTCTATCGAGAAATCAATGTCCCTGTCTGGTGGCAGTCCCGGCAACTCCTCCGAGAAAACATTCATATAATCTGCTATCAAGGGGTGTGGAATCGTCTGCTCCTCGACCGAGACTCCACAGAAGACTCCGCTGCTCTGCTCTGCCTGACGTCTGGAGTACTCGAACTCTGGCTCCCTTGGCGCTCTAAAGAGAACTCTACCCCCTCTGCAATCAATGCTGGCGTGGTGCCTGCTCAACCAATCCATGCCTAGTACTATATCGTAGTTCGGCAATGGCATTACGAGCAGGCTCACCTCCAACTCACGGCCTCCCAAAACTACTCTCCGACCCTTACAAATATCACTCACGAGGATAATACCACCCCCGGTCGTGATCTTCTAAGTCCTAGGCAACGATTCAGCTACTATACCATGCCTAATCGCAAAAGATACTGAAATGAAGCTATGCGAAGCACCGAAATCGAATAAGGCGAATGCTGGACTGGAGTCAAGAAGAATCGAACCTGCAATAAGCTCTCCGATGGCCTCCGCATCCTCTGCTGCCATGGCAAATCCTCGCCCCTGCTGGCCTCCCCTGGCCTACTGCTGGTGCTGGACAAACCTCTGCTGCTGCGTCGGCAGGGCTGGTCCCCGCTGCTGTCCTGCTGGAGCCCTAGCTCCTCCTCCTGGGCCTGCTCGTACTACGCGGCACTCCCTCATCTGGTGGTCTGCTGAACCACACTTCAGGCACTGGCCCAGCCTCCTCCGACACTCATTAGCGACATGCCCGGGCTTCTTACAATAGGCACAAGTAATACTCTGCCTCTGTCCCTGCTGGTGCTGCCTCGGCTGCTGCTGATGCTGCACAGGCTGGTGCCTCGGCTGCTGAAACTGCTACGACTGGAACCTCTGCTGCTGGTGGTGCTGTTGCTGAAAGTGCGGCCTCTTGGCCGGTCATTCGCTACTGCTGCCTTCCTGGGAGTCTCGCCCCCTCTTGAGCCTAAGCTCAAGATCATCCTCTGCAGCTAGTACGTCCACCAGGATCTCCTCAAATGTAGTACTGCGGGCGTTCTTGGTGTAGGACTTGACCTCCTTTAGCAAGCCCTTCCGGAACCTTCGGGCTTTCGTCGTCTCCGACAAGTCCTCTATAAATCTGCCCAGGCGGCAGAACTCTCCTGCATACTCCTCCACAGACTGACTCCCCTGAACTAAGGCCTTGAACTGAGTCTCGAGGGCTACCACAGCTGCCTCTGGGAAGAACTTCTCCTTGAACAGCTTCTTGAATGCTGCCCAAGTCTGTCCTGCTGTGCCGACCCTCGGGTCGATCTGGTACCATGTCCGGGCCAGATCCTACATCATGCTGGCCGCTGCCTCTATCTGGAGCCTCGCCGAAATCTCAGCCAGCCTGAAGATCTCCTCCATATGCTCGATCCACTCATCGGCATACAGGATCCCTTCTGTCCCTCGGAAGTCTCTTGGGTGCATCTTCTGGAAGTCCTGGATGCCTTTCTCCCGCGGCTGGTACGCTGCGGGGCTGTCGCTGGCTGAGCTATGACCCTCTCCACTGCTGTTACTGCCAGCTCAATGCCTCGAGTGAGCTCTGCCGTCTGCCTCTGCTGCTGAGTCTGCTGACCCTCCATGTACTGTCTGAAGAAGGCTAGTAGCTGCACTGCGTCCACTGACCCTGCAGGTGGCTGTTGGTAGGGATCCTCTGGGAGAACTGGGTCCTGCCTCCCTGCCGGTAGAAGCATACCCCCTGCTGCGACTGCCGAGGTCTCAATACGAGGTGAGGTGGCAGGAGCTGCAGTCTCCTGGCCTCGCCGTGCTGGCTGAGAGGTAGCAGTCCCCTCTATAGCATCCTCATGGATGGCACGCTGCGATCGAGTCTCTACCATCCTGAAGATAGACAAACAAGAGTATCAATTTCAGAGAAAGAAGCGAAATAACAAAGGCGGACAATTATAATTCAAAGGATCAGCTGACAAAAGGATTTAGATGGCAATAAAAAGAATTTTTCTAAAGTGATTGAGTATCCTAAAATTAATATCCTATATCCTATAGCAGGCTGCAGTGATACTCTAGTTCGAGCACCACTAAACTTCTAGTCTAGACCTGCATGGGCCACCACTAAAAACGTGTTACGACCCGCACCCTAGAGTAAGGGCACGAGACGTGGGTACGTCCAGCCTACGCCGCAGTGTCGGCGGTAGAACGCTGTCCTAAGTCACATCATCTAGCAGTATATATCTAAACAGTTTATACTCCCCGAATGGGGGTGACATAGCAATAAATAAACTCAATCACAACTAAGGAAGAGATAGCACGATATAAACAGAACTCAAGAAAATGAAATAGATAAAACAGTAGTCTAAGATAATCCCAGCAATACAAGGTCTCAGATAAAGGAATATATACAACTGATCTCCAAATAAAGAGTCTAACTAGAACATGATCCAACTACATAAAGATAATAGCCTAACTATCTAGTCTAGGCAGTCGGGGGAAGGTCCTCAGCTACGGCTGGATCCTCCTGAGGGTCCAGCTCACAGGTGTCATCTAGGGCTGCCCCGTAGTAGGTGTCCAGGCAGTCCTCCTCCTCGTCCTCTGTAATATTTTCAACAGGTCCAGTCAGGACAGGAGCGAGCACAGTACATCTCAACAGATCATAGCAGGTTAGAATACATATAACATGCAGTAAAGTAAGATATAAGTACTGAAAGAAGTGCAGTATGTAAACAGAGAGAGAAAGCTGTTATAGAAATATCTACTATACATAGAGAACTAGCAGTGACTAGTGAGTCAGAGTACAACATGAACATGTAAATGGCCTGGGATGATTCAATGAAGCCACTACGGAATGATTCAATGATGTATTATTCACATGTCCACTTCTACTCCCCCGTACCCCCAATCAATACACAAGGATCCAGCCAGGTTATGTTATATGATTCCATGCAAGGCCCGCGAAGGGTGATACATGGATGTCCCATAAATGGGGAGTCTGGGGTTACCCAACTGTGTAAGATTCAAGAGACTCTGCGATCATGAGGGTACATGTCACAAGTAATCAAGTGAACCAAGAGCATAGTGATACGCCATGTAAGTAAAACGCACAGAACACGTTGTACCCGATGCTCCCTAAGGATAACATCTCAAGAAAGGATCCATATAGTACCAATCCGTGTGACCGTCGTGACAGTACAAGTAAAGTAATCTACTGCAGGAAATAATTCTAAGCAAGATATGAAATGATCAGAGAATGTACTCGCCTGTATCTGAGTGTCCGATATGAAACGTACTGTCCAAGGAGTGGCGTCTGGCTCCTAATCAGAACAGCACAAGTCACAACAAGTCCAGAATAGTATAATGGAGTCCTACTATGCATTCTATATGATTCTAGGTCAATCTAAGCCAAAGTCAACTCTTGATCAAGTCTGGTCAACCCTAGAAGTCAAACTAGGTCAACCAAGTCTAGCAACCCTTAATACACCTACACAAAGCTATTTTATCTCTAAAATAATACACAAGTACAATATGCCTATATACTCTAATATAGGAAATCTCACATGCATCTATTGATATAAATTAACAGGAAATCACATATAGATGTGGTTAGCCAAAATAATGATATAGCCTACACATGTATCCCTATATAATATAACTTAGAATTTATAACCTATAGACTATATGTGTAACCCACACAACATCATATTGACATTACAATATATATATGCCTATGCATATAGATAGGGGGAGACACAAGGCTGTGTGTCCAAAGTATGAATGTGTGTGTAAAGAGTGACAGGAAAGGAAAATACTATGTGTGTAACAAGTGCAGCTGTGTGTTTATAGAAATTAAGAGTGTGTGTGTGTACATGGGATACATATCAATGTGCAGGAAATAAATATGACAGTGATACATAAGACAGTGTAAGGAAAATAAAACAGTGTGTGTTATGACAATGTGCAGGAAATGGCAGGGAATGAGGAGAGTTGGTGTCTGTGTGAGTGTGTGTACAAGTGTGGCTATTGTTCACAGGCAGGAATTAAATCAGTGAAAGAGAGGGAAGCATGTGTGTGAGAGTGTATGGTGAGGAAAACAGTGAATGAAAAGAAGCAATCCAATTCTCAGATTTCCAGTCTAACAAGCATGTGCATATGTAAGTCCACATTTCCATTCCTGACCAACAATTCAAAATTTAATAAGAGCAGTGCAATGCAACATAAAAACAGAAAGAATAGGGCTTAATCTCAGGTTACACACTATTCAAATCAAACCCAGATATCCCAGTTTTTCCATCCCCTGAATTCTCAGGTTCAAATATAACAGTGAATTCGAAATCAATGAATGCAGTCAACATCTATTGAATCCTCATCTTATTCAATGAACTACTTCTCAGTTTGTGCATCTCAGATTTGTGTGTGTGGACAATTAAAACAGTGCAACATAGGAGAGGGTAATATATGATATAGTTCTCAGGTTATAAAAATGTCAACATTTTAATTCACAACCAAACCCCAATTCGAAATCAAAAAGACACCAATCAACACTAAAATTGAACCACAGTTAGTTAACATATAGGAGAACTAGTTTAGGGACTTAAACCCATCCTTAACATCATAAAATAGGTTTAATTAAATGTCAAAGTTCATCTTTCAAAAACTCGAAATAACAGAATATCATTTACGTATCAGTAATTTGTATTTGAGCCCAAAACTCCACATAAGACCTGAACAATTTGTAATCCTATCATAACAGAGATTAAACATGATGTTTAGAAACTAATTAACCAATAAAATATCATTTAGAAGCATTTAAAATAATTAAACATCAGAATACACATACAGGTCAGTGTACAGAAAGCCAGTCCTCGTGCACGTGTGCACGCGTGTCGTGTGCACGACACAACACGAACTGGGTCGAGTCCCTTTGTAGGGTGGTTCGCCTAGGGTCACCCTAGGTCTGTGTCACCCTGGTTTGGGTCAACGTGTCCTGTGTCATGATTGGTACAGGCGTATCAGAGCCAAAAACACACTGAAACTAACACAGGCAAAAACACGTGTACTCATCCGTGCGTGTCCGACACGACACCATAGGTCATGCCATTTGGGGAGTGTCATGACAGACACTGCCCCAAAGTGTCCAATGAAAATCTCGTGCTCTAGTGTCTTAACCAGTGAGCAATCGTGCTCGAGTAGCCGGGGATTGAACAGTCCCGAGCCAGTACACAAACTCGTGTCCAGCCCGATTTGCACCCGACACAGACACAAAACGACCATGGTTCCTTCACAAAAATCAATGAGCACACATACATCTACATTCCTATTCAAACAGAATTCAAAAACAGCAAAGTTGATCTCTCAGAGGTATTCTGTCGAACACCCTACACACATGACTGATATGTGTCCGATACGGACACGAAACGAACTCGAACCCTAGGTTTAGCCTATCCTACAGTTGGGGTAGGGCTAGGGCCTTGCTAAAATGCAAACCAACAAGAAAATCATGGGTTAGAATTGGTTTTACCTATTGATGAACAATGGGTGGAAAAGTCCTCAAATGCAATGAACTCCTCAAGCCTCCAAGTCCCACAAATTGTTTCTTCCTGCAACCAATTTATTCCAGCAGCAAGAGAATGAATTTTAGGTCCTAATGAAATTGGTTTGAAGGAAAAAGGATCTAAAATGGATTTTTAATAATTTTTGGAAGATGGGACTCACCTATTTCCTTAGAACTTTTGAAAGAACCTTAAAAGAGGCTAGCCCTAAAAACTAGGAGGGATTAAATAGGGGGGAATCCCTAGGTTAAACCTAGCTGGTCAGCCATCTTGGGTTTGGGTGGGGTTTGAGCTAGGTTAGCTAGTCCTATCAAGTTTAGTCACAAAATGACTTGTGAAACCACAAGCCATTTATCAAAACACTTGATTCCTAAATTCCTAATTAATATTCTAATGAATCAATAACTACTAACTTAAGTCATACTAGGTTAGACTAGGGTCACTTGACCTAACCAAGCCCAACTAACTAGGGTTAGTTCCTAGGTTGGTCTACAAAGTCAACACTAGTCAAAAGTCAACATAGTCAAACAATTTCAAATAAATTCCTAAAAATTCCCATAAATTCTAATTAATTCTAATAAATTTAAAATACCCCAAAATGACAAAAATACCCTTACACTAGAAATGTTGTAGTGACAACTTCGTATGTATACAGCTGGCATGCTTACGTTCTAATCCTACGTATTTTGGGACTGGAGCGTTACATATTTTTGTGGTGTCCCATGCAGGTCTAGTTTGTCGTTTCGGTGACATGACTGTACCGAACGGGCCTGCAGTATAGGATTAGAGTTTAGAATCTCATCCACCTACTTGACATCCTTTTTTGACTTCAAATTTTGAACTCTCGTTCGACCTCCTTGATTTGCATCTTGCTTGACTCCTTCTACTGTAAATTCTTAGTTTCGTGTTTAGTAAGATGACTACACTAGTATATGCCCATAGGTTAAACACATGGCTAGATGAATTGCATTGGCCATTGATATGCATTGAGATTTTATTTGAGTTATAAAGGCAGTTATTTTCCTAGAAATATGATCTTAATGATTAGTTGATTCCAAGTTGGGTAGTAGCATATTACCGCTTCCAAAAGATAGTTAGAATTTTATTTTTGATATTACAAGGTGATATACATAAGAGGATAGCTAGATCGAGAAAACAAATTGATTTGATTTGTGTTTTGATTTTTGAAGGTCCTTGAGCATTTATGATTTATCGAGTTATAACTATACATCTTTTTGGAAGGATATAAATTTGAATTGGAAAAGGATCATAAAATTTTAAATGCGGAAGTCGGATTTACGATTGACCAAAATTTGAGGATGATTGATAAATTTTGGTAAAATGTTTTTGTGTCATATGATCTATGATTTATAAGGTTATTATGGATATTTAAATTTTGGTAAAAAATAATATATATACTTTGAAGAGTAGTTGTGACTTATTGGAAGCTAGATATACACATTTGAAGGACATATAATTAAATTCGGGAGTTGTTTAAATGTTCCATTTTGTAGTATGAAATTTGGCTGATAAACTTATTAAATGTTGAGTTTAAGGTTTGGAAAAAAAATGATAATAATTATTCGATTTGTGATATACAAGGATTGTTTCGAGATTGACTAGAGATTTAAAATTTTGATTAAAGTTGACAGTCTAAGATAATTAGAATTTTTGGCGGAGTATCTTGGAAATTTTATTGAGAAACTTTCGAAGAACTTAAAATTTTAGATTAGATCATATATTGGTAGAGGACCAAGAAGCAAGTAAGTTCACCTTAGTGAGATAGAAGTATTCCACATTAGATTGCCATACCACCTATGATTATGATATTGCATATGCACGAGTATAGTTAGTCATCGACCAAACCGATGAACATATCCTTGACTTACTCGACCCTCCCTCAAATCTAGATCTTTATTCGTGACATCTAAATGTTTGAAACTTATAAATGATTAGAACCATCCCCTTGACCATAACCTTATCTATGAGACTATTTTCTCTATAAAAACTGTGCCCCTAACTTATCTTAACTTGATCTTCGAGATTTCCTAAATTATCTTTATTTCGTGCTTTAACCTTTTATTTTGTGTATTAATTAGTACATTATGAAAACCCACTTTCTATTTTGATCCTTTGGCGTTCCCCATCGTGACTTTGATACTTGGAGCACAACACTAGACTTTTTCTTCCAACAAATTTCACATACAAGACCTTGACGAGCTCACCTTCATGTAGGTATATCATGTTCCACTAAAACACGTCCCTTGTACTCTATTTTTATGGTACGACTTTCGGGTCAAAAAGACTAACTATAACCTATACCATGGTACCGATAAACTTTTGACTATATATTTGGACTCAATCTCAACTCAAATTTTTGGTCCGATTGCGATCTACTAAATTCATTAAATGCTTAACCTTGTGTTTTATCTTGACTGCTTAACCCTTGTCATTTTATTTTCTTGTATTATCTTGATTTACTTAGACCCATAATACCTTTTACTCTTCATACAATATTAGCAACACTTACTTTTCTTCCTTCCAATTAAATTGCTTACTTATATTTCACTATGATTTCTCCATTGTTTATGCAACCTTGTTCCTTGTATGATTCCCTTATGCGAAATAAAATTTGATCATGACAATCTCGGGTTAGTAGAGGTAAACTAGAGAACCCCACAGCAAGGATAAATAACACAGTTGGTTAAGATAATTACGAGACTATAAGGTGTAGAATGGACATAAATGAAAATGTGCGATAAATCCCAATAGATGAAGGGAATAATGTTATATTGTGTTGATAAAACAATCAAAGGTAAATAGACTTCTCAATTTTCAAAATTTGTTTCGAGGTAACAAAATATTGAGTGAAGAATTTTTAAAAGTTTTGGTGGTTAAGAACCAAATTTAGATTAAATTGATGAACGCAAATTTTTGACAGAGACAATGTGGACTTGCCTCCGATAAAATATAGTGTTATGAAGAAAATAGGTTTCAAGGATAACCAATGGTTGAAGAAAGAAATTGCTTACATTTTTGACGAATTAAGGAATACGACCCTAAGATGATTTAAGACGGGTTTCATTTTTACCATCATGAATTAAAAGATCAATGGATTCCAATTTCCGAAGAAGACGCTAATAGGTAAAGGATTTTCAAGATAAAGGATTGTGTTGTGAAGATATGATCAACAAATATTGAAGGTGATAGCTTATTTTGGGTACTTTAAGGATAAGTACGAATTTCCTACAAAGGATGTTGATTTAACATTTGATTAAACATATTGAAGATCTATTTTGAGGAAAATATATATATATATATAGATATGTGAGAGAAGTGTATTAGAGATTCATTGAATTCAAATCTGTTAAACTCAAGCGAAATATCGAATGAGATATACACATACATTTTGGAATTTAAAATTTGTTAGGAAAATGATTGAAGTAAATAAAGAAGAAAAGAAAGTTATAGAATATATTGCAATAGTAATGGCAAATTGATAAGGACGATTTGAGATTTTAACAATATTGAAAACACGCAAGGAAATGTTGAATCAAGAATAGTGGTATAATGATCAAAATTTATATTGGAAGACTATTACCTATTTGGGGAGCTTGCACATCCATAGAACAAATGACAGTGAATGATGGATTATAGACATCGAGGGGTTGTCATAAGCATAATCATACTATAACCGATTCTTTCCTAGTCATCCAACTGATCTATTATCATTGAAATGTCGCCCGCCTCCTCGCAGAATATTTTGTTTGCATTCTCGTCCCACGAAGATCTCGTACATCTATTCGAATATACCGCTTCTATCTCCTTCACCCTACCTACCCTAATTTTTCCTAAATTTCGAAGACAAAATTCTTTTAAGTTGTGTAGGATGTAAACCCCCTAAATTCTACTACAATTTTTAAATATTTTTTTATTTTATTTTTGTACTTCGTATATGTACGTCGCATATGAGTTCACTTTATTGTATTTACGTAACATGCGGGATTTGTGTTTCGTAATTTCTCGACGAGTGCGAATATGTGTCGAGGTACATATGTTAAAAAAATATTTTTTATAAATTTATTTTATAAGAAAGTACATGTTCAAATAAATGTGATAAATATATTATTTTTATTTTTTTTTAAAAAGTGAGAGTTATTTTGTTCGACGTTTAAAAATAATAATAATAAATAAGTGACTTGGAAAATTTTGGTTTATATAAAATATATTCTAGTTATTTGCGGAATTTGAAATTTGTATAGTAACATATTTTTGTTATTTATAAAAAGCTACTTTATGATTTAATATTTAAGTAATTACTTTAATTTTTGAAATTAATTAATATTATATTTTAATATTTATGAAAATGATATTTAAGATTTTATTCTATATAATATTTGAATTATTTTCGGATAATTTAAATTAGAAAAGATTTCATGTGAATTTGAATTAAATGGAAGTTTTTATCTAACTTTGATTTGGATTTGAACGATTAAAGTTTAATTCAAATTTTAATTTAATATGATATTATCTAGTGGGGATTTTAATGAATCTTAATCTTATTCGAACTGGAAATTCCCACCTCCTATATAAGGAGAGGTACTCATCCATATTTCCACCACAACAATATTGTGCATCGTGTCGGTGATCACACGTTCTTATTCCAGCAATTTTACAGTTATCCACGTCGTGCCGGACATCCCGGACTCGATGACTCAATCCTAAATCTAACTCCTGCCACTCTGCCGGCAACTCCGCAATCATCATAGCCACCACGGCTTATTCGCTCAGCCTCGGTCCGTACCCCCAGCACCCCGCTGTCCTTAACCCATCCGCATCCATCCCTGGTCATCTTCATCACCATCTCCACGATGCATCACCGCAACACTACCACCATCATCTTCGACCCCCACCACCAGCAAGATCACAGTAACCCTCCGCCATGGCTGTCCTGCCTTTGCCGTTCTCGACCCCCACTACCAGCAAGATCACAGTAACCCTCTGCCATGGCTGTCCTGCCTTCGCCGTTCTCGGCCAGAACAGCAACACGATCCATCACCATCGTTAGCCACTTTACCAATATTCCGAACCGCCCCGCTGGAGTAACCGTCCCCTTCGCCATGCACCACCACCACCGTCACCGGCGTCCATCGTCGGTGACCCAAAAAACCACCACCTCCAGACACCACCACCGTAACCCACTGTCGGCAACCCACCAGATCACCATCACCACCATCATCATAGACCACCATCGACACCACAGCAAAATAGAAGAGGGTGAAACCCTAACCATCGTCGTCCGCCATCGTACTAGGCCGAGCCGCCAGTCACCGCCTCCACTCGACACCACTGGGAGCCTCACGGACCCACGCCTCCGGCCACCCGATGCCACCCGACTCCGCCGCCTCCCGCGAACCCCCCCGAACAGCCGCCTCCAGTGCGCCCATCCGCCGCGATCTCAGCCACCGACCTCCCTTTCGTCGGTCTCCGAGGCTTCTACGCCGACGCTCCCTCCAGCGCCACCGCCGCCGCCTCGCGGACTCCCCTGCTCGCCGGCCACACGCCGGAGCCACCCCTTTGGTAAGCCCCCTCCGCTCTTAACCTGCTCTCTCTCTCTCTCTCGCGTGTCTTTCCCCCATTTTTGGGAGAGGGAAAACACCGCAAGTGCTGTGTTGACTTGAGGATTGTATACTTTTGTTTTTTTTTTTCTTTTTCTCTTTTATTTGTTATTTTATTTGTTATTTTTTTTGTAAACCAGTTAAACTTATAGATATGCAGACAAATATTTCAAAATATTTTGGTTTATTATTATTATTATAATTACTCTTATTATTATTGTTATTATTATTATTATTATTATTATTATTATTATTATTATTAATTTGTTCTGGTTTATTATCATTTGCCTTATTATTTTAATTTTAGGAATTTTACAACTATTTATAGCTAAATTCAAGTTAAACATTTTGCACACTAAAATATTCCCCTAGATTATATGTAGTATCTAAAAATATAATTTTGGACAAATAAAAATTTTGTTTCCTACAAACATTTGTATATTTTAGGAACTTAGAAACTAGTCTAAAAATGATTTTTATTCTTCAATTTGTTTTCTAGACCTAAATCATACCAATAAAAATGTATTTTTTTTTCTTTCTCAAAATTTTATATATATCTAAAGTATTGAAGAAAAATTTTTACTAACAGAAAGTAGTTACCAAAATTTATATAAGGATTTCTAGTATTTACAAATGATTGTGAAGGTATAATTTTAGGTTAATAGAAACTAGTTTCGAAAATAGTATATATACAGTTTCCTAAAAAGTATGTTTTACCACAAACTCCCTTCACTTATTGTCGTGGACCACGACTGATCACATGTCCTTGTTTCCTCGCGAATTCAGACCATGTTTGCATGGACCTCGGATATGGGACAAAACATGACTTGTCGGATAATCGCACCACACCAGGAGACATACCAGGCAAGATACCTTGCCACAATTTACTGTTTATAAATTAGTCTGTATTTTATTTATTGCATATCACTGTGTATTTATTTCCCGTACTATTAGCTGTACCATATTTATAGTTCACGATTTACTGCCTGCTCAGTGATATTAGCTGTACCTTGTTATTTATCTTTTGATTGCATATGGACTTAGAGATAAGGGACTACCACTAGTTTAGTACATTACATAAACTTTGACACTGATGTGCCACGAGATGTGTGAGTTGTGAGTAGCATATCGCCTATGGACTTGCGTGTTGGCTGATCACTGATGCGTATAGGACGTGCGTTAGGTCTAACTGTCAATAGTTGTATGTTAGAAGACTTGACAGTTAGTTCTATTACTTGGTCGTGGATACAACCTGATAAGTACATTGGGTGGAGAGAACATTTCCTTGTCGTATGGGCTTCGATTGCACTTCCCTTGTAACACGAAAGCTCCGCTGGAGATACATGTATGTTGAGCCTCTCAGGTTTGCCACTGTCATTTTTGAACGTCATGTGCTGTGGTCACTGGAGCCCAAGTGGTGAGTATACCAGATCAAATTTACAGCTAGGGCTCATGCGACGAAAGGTTTGTTCTCAACTGCATGTTCACTTTATTATAGTTAGAGTACCTTATTGTTGTCTTGTCACTTACTTTTGTTTGTGGCATATTTATATTCAGTATTTATATGGCATGTTTATTGTAGCTTGTTACGTCCCTCTAAGGACCTGGTTATCTCGCCATATGTGTGTTCTTGTCTTTTGCAGGTGTTCTAGCCGTGGCCATGATCGTCACTAGTTCTTCGAGGATGATTGCACTTTGATCGTCTTTGCTTCGCTCGCCAAACTCTTTCTTTTATTATGTATTTCTTTTCATAGTTGGTAGTGGATTTGTCTCCGCGCAACAATTATATACATGACAAATTCAAAGTTTCTTTTATATCATTATTTATCTTTGTGGATGAGATTTAGTGCCTTGGTTACTGTATTTTATAGCTTATGTATACATACGACGGTCCATATACTTCGTATGTATATAGCTGGCATGATTACGTTCTAGTCCTTTATATTTTGGGACTGGGGCGTTACAAGGAGCCTTCATACGGCTCAAAAGACCCGAGAGCTTTATGCGGCTCAGAAAGATGAAAGGAAAGCCATGTGGCCTCATGCGGCTTAAAATAGGCCTTTACAGCTGGCCATAAATACTCTGAGCAGCTGGCGCATTAATAACCCTGACACAGAAAGGCGGCAGCTCTGACAACGACGGGTTGACAGCTCTGACATAAAGGTAAAATGATGGCTCTGTCATAATGGCGTGCTCCTAGAAAGACGAGATAAAATCTTTATAGCTGGCACAATCCACCAATTCCGAAGCCCCTTACGCGGATCACTTCAAAGACTTCCATGCTACTCGGTCGTGGGATCCACCCTATGCGGTTCAGTTGGAGGCCACACCCATGCGGCTGCCACTCTCATGCGGCTCGGATTGTGGGGGGCCACCCTTATGCGGTTTATTTGGGGTTCACTCCTATGCGGCTGCCACTCTCATGCGGCTCGGATTGTGGGGGGCTACCCTTATGCGGTTCAGTTGGGGTTCACTCCTATGCGGCTGCCACTCTCATGCGGCTCAAATTGTGGGGGGCTACCCTTATGCGGTTCAGTTGGGGTTCACTCCTATGCGGCTGCCACTCTCATGCGGCTCGAATTGTGTGGGGCCACCCTTATGCGGTTCAGTTGGGGTTCACTCTTATGCGGCTATCACTCTCATGTGGTTGCCACCTTTATGCGGCTCGATAGTCGGGGCCACGCTCATGCGGCTCTGCCAGGATGCCCCGTCTATGCGGCTCGCATCACAATGATAGTAGGGACACGTGGCAGGAGATCGACTAAGACTTATTCTCCAGCGTTCATACAGCTCTCAGCGTAATGACGGTTGGGACACATGGTAGAAGATTGACCGAGACTTATCCCATCGGATTTGATGCTATCAGCAAATCATCAAAATACAGATTTGGTGCAATCAACATTAACTGCCCAGATCGATTTCCAACAAACTATCCAGATTTGTTATAATCAACATTAACTGTCCAGATTTGTTGCAATCAACATTAACAGACCAGATTAGTTTCCAACAAACATGATCAAGGCTAATCTTAACCAAATTCCTAACCGTCCACTTTTCAAGGAGCAATTATTGCACAACCTACTCATCACAAAGCCCTATAAATAGCAAGGTGCCATTCCCTTGTAAAACCCTGAAAATAGAGAGCGGCAGAGACACAAAGAGAACTATAGAGCAAGGAGCATCCAGCAAGAGCATTTCTTCATCAGAGCAGAAGCGACGTCCGATCGTCCAAAGAGTAAGGCAGAGTTGATAGCACTCTCCCGAGCCTCTACCGTCACCCCCCAGAAAAACAAAACAATTGTACCTTAGATTGCATTTCCTAGGTTTTGTTCCTAGGCTCTCTTCTGTACAAGCGAGTTTGTAG
This sequence comes from Iris pallida, assembly GCA_029216955.1. Taxonomy (NCBI): domain Eukaryota; kingdom Viridiplantae; phylum Streptophyta; class Magnoliopsida; order Asparagales; family Iridaceae; genus Iris; species Iris pallida. The sequence continues at coordinate 2,743,547 of JANAVB010021792.1, forward strand.
TTGTGAAGTAAAAGTCCAATCCTCCCATAAAACTATTCTGTTCTTTTATAATCAATGGCAAACAAACTTCTTACATACTCCGACGATTTCTCAGTGCAAGGGTATGATTCAGAGGGTAAGTCCTCCACCGTTTCTTCCATCTCTCCCCATATGAGGACAATTTTCATGACAAACAATGACCAAGACGGTCCCAGTGATCGCCAACGCATCGACACCCTGGAGGCCATACTCCATACCTTGGTCAAATCCATGGACGAGATCTAAGCGGCCCTACCTACTCTGCATGGAAAGACACCTGGCCAGACAAGCTTGAGTCCCGCGGCCAATGCGGACTCAAACTCAATCCCGGGTGACAACCCGCCTACAATATCAGCTCCTACCGCTGCAGACGAAGCCAGGGAGGAAAGACGAGAGGTCCAGCACCTCCGGGCCATATTCTACGCCCGAGAAACCTGCCAGGACCTCAGGATACGACAACCGTATCCTGCTGCATAGAGAGATGTTCCCTTTCCACCAAGATATAAACCATTCAACATCAATCCATATGATAGAAAGACATCTGCAAGCAGGTACATCACCTACTTCGAAGTCACAACCGACCATCTACCTCATGACGACGCCATCCTTACGCGGTTGTTCATTGGAAGGGGTCACCTTCGACTGGTACCGCAACATGCCAGACAACTGCATCCATTCCTTCACCGTCTTTAAAAATATGTCCCTTGAAAGGTTCTACGAGGTAGGACAATATGTGACAATGTCCACCCTCATGGACGTTGTTCAAGGTGAGAAGGAGCTTACAAGGAACTACATTGAGCGGTTTTGCCAAACTGCGATGAAATTTCTCTCAGGCAATCCAGATTCTTTCTTGATTGAAATCTGCCAAAAGAGGCTGCTTTCCACAATCAGCCTCTGGATGGACGAGAGTCAGTTCAAGGACTGGAAGACTTTCATCATCAGCGCCACTAGCGCAGAAGACAAGTTGAAGAAAGCCCGCCAACTGGGGTTGCATATCTCGGAAGGAGAGGACAAGGACAAATGCCCTACAATGACAACAATAGTGGTAATCCCTCCAACAACCGAGACAACAAGGGCAAACAGGTCATGGTGGCCGACATAGCCTCGAAGCCCGAACCGAAGCCGACAGAGAAGCAGTGGCCGCAGATGACTTACTCCTTCGAAGATAGCCATGTCAGACCCATCCTTGACATGCTCATACAAGGAGACAGGATTCAGCTCTCTCTACCGAGACGGGAGCCTCGGCCTGCAGAGATGGAAAGCCTAAAGTATTACCACTACCATCGCTATGTCAACCATGCTACACAAGACTGCTACCAATTAAAGCGGTACATCCAGCACCTGATCGACTCTAAGGCCCTGGCCATTGACTTCGAGTAGGTAACTGTAGCTGCCAATATGGTGTCTATCCAATTTGATAGCTTCCCTCCGACGAAGACTCAGGATGGAGGGGTACCCGTCCCCCGGGCGAGGATGGAGGTCGCTAATCTTCCACTTCCCTAAGACCAGGCTGCTTGGCTTGTACCCCTCACCACATCACGAGGAAAGGTCATATGGGTCCACCAGGACTTAGTATCTGAAGTATTCCAGCCAGCATCACCATCTACTGGCAAGAAAAAGGGTGGAAAAGTCAAGTCCTGTCGCACAATCTCAACCAACGTCGAAGAAACCACAGTTGTCGTTACCCGATCCGGTGCACAAACTCAACCACCACCGGGTAACTCGGCTGAAGATCATCAGCCGACTGCTGTTGATGCTCCAGGGCCCCCTCAGCCTCCGACGATCGACAAGCCTAGGCCGAAGGAGACCCGCTTCGACAAACCGCTGCTCTGAAAAGATACGCCTCTGGAACTGGAGAGGCCTTACAACTTTGACATCTTGGCACAATTGGCCAACACACCAGCCAAATTGTTGTTGTATTAGCTCTTGAGGCTCTCCAAAGATGTTCGTGTAGTACTGAGTGACGTACTTCAGAACGCTGACACCTATCTGGCTCAAGTTAAGCTCACAGGAGAAAGCTCTGCAGAGGATCCTCAGGATAGTGCTTTTACTGGAGCAATGCCCAACAATATCTTTACTCCGCAGGACATGCTCATTAAGACTGTCACGACCCACTCTCGCTTTTCGGGATACGAGTACGTGGCCAAGTCCAGTCTACGCCGCAGCATCGGCGGTAGTACGCTGTCTGGAGCCAATATAAATCTCAAATACAACAAAATTATATTATCTTGCTCATTCACTAATTATTTAAATTACAATTCCAATAATACATTCAAATTGTTTTTTTTTGATACATCGCTACATGTGACTATTCTAGCTAGAATCTATGGTTGGCCTCCAAGATAGCTCTAACTCCACCCGAAGGATCCCAAAGCAAGAGAGCAAGTCATCGAGAATAGTCATCAAGAATCTGTCAACTGAAAAATAGTTATCCAGTCAGGATTGGAGCAAGATCACCATAACACTACATTACACAATATAGTATACAAGCATGAAGGAAAGATAAAAGGAATTTAACTGAAGATAAGTATAGGCATGACATTTTATGATAAGAAAGTACATTTGAGACGTGATAACAATATGAAGGTAGACTTTGACATACCACTAAGACATGATGACAATAAGAAGGTAGACTTGACAAAAGAAGAACAATAGACGACAGGGCAACAATAATTAAGTCACGTGTACTGTGTGTTTTAGAATACCAACTTTCAGCATGCGGACGGCTTGGGATATCCGTCAGTCATACGTGTGGTGCATGACTGATATTATGCAATCAATGTATAGGGAGTCTGTATTCAATTCGTTGACCACATGCTTACTTGTTGTATTCCCCCGCCCGACTCACTCACAATACATGTCCACTACAATAAACATTAGCAATACGATAAACAGTAAACAATAGGAAACATTGAGTAAGGCATGAACATGTATGTATATCCAACCGATTCTAACTCTCGTGCACAATAGTAATCATGAACAATGACAATCATGAACCATAAGGGAGTAATAGTGAAAAGACGACATGAAACATGCAGTATAAAATAAAGGAAACATAGGTCATAGTGATACTTGCCTCGGTTTGTTCGGAGTTGACTGGCGCGATATAATCATGTTGACATAGAAATAGTCTCAGAAGTCAAAACTATGAAAGATGATCTCATATGATGGCACAGATCGTGTCGTTGAGTCCGGAATAGTCAAATTGGTTAGGGATGATATAGGGAAGGTCGAGATTCACAAAGGGATAGGAAACAAACGATTGGTCATGGAAAAAACTAGATAATCAAGAAATTTATATAAATATGTATAAATATTTTTATAAAATACTTATTACTTGGAAAACTATATTGGAAATTTAATTATAATTAAAACTATATATTTCTTTTATTCAAAGTTTATGTACTTAAATACTTGAAAAATCTAGGAAAATAATTTAGAAATCTAATTTCTATCAAATATAAATATTAAACTAAAAAGCCATATACTAATACAAAACAATAAAATAATATTTTTATGGCTCGTAAACCCAATTTGAAAAAATAATAAGTATATACCATGCCCCATACAATATTTTTGTTAAAATATAATTTGGAAACTAATAATATACAATTTCCAAGATGATGATGATAATAATAATAATAATAATAATAATAATAATAATAATAATAATAATAATAATAATAATGGTAATAAAAATACTTAATTATAATAATATCAATGAGACTTTTACTTAGCAATACTAACTTTAATAATAAAATATCTATTTAATACTTCTTGGTTACTACGTTATAGCAATAAAAATAATTAATGATGATATAACAGCATCAAAGCTGTTGCTTGTCCTTGGAAAAGTAAAAATCGGATGGGAAGAGAGGAAAATATTGGAGAGAGAATAAATTTGAAGAAACTATGATGGATGGAGAGAGTCTTCTTCCCAAAGAAGAAGAGAGAAACACTACAGAGAGAGGGGAACGAGATGGAGAGCAGGAGAGAGAGTCAGAGAATAGGGAGCTCGCTCCCGATGGCGGAGTGCGGCGCTGAGCGGGGAACGAGAGGGCGACAAGGGTTCTCGACGACCAAAGAGGCAGAGAACGATGAGGTGGTGCAGACCCATAGTCCGGCGGTTGTGCCACGTCGTTGGAGGGAAAATGCGGCCGGCGCTGACCTCTTCAAATTGGTGATGGAGGTGGCATTTGATCGCCGGCAGCGCTCGAGCCGACCTCGTCGGTGCTTGAGGGAGACGGAACACTGGGCGGAGGAGGATCGACGAGCTCCGGTCAGGTAGGTGGCGGTATTTTGATGATAGGGTTCAGGCGGTGTAATTTTTGGATGGCCGGTGGTGGCCGAGAAGCAGGGGATAGGGTCTTGATGGCGGATTCCGGGGATTGGTGGCGGTCGATTGGTCACGGAGAAGGCAGTAGTTGGAGTCGGGAAGGAGTACGGGGATCCTGTGGTGGTGAAAATGGTGGTGGTGATGGTTTCGTGTCCGAATTGTTTGGACACGAAGGGAAAGGTTTTTGCTGATCGTGTCCGATATCGGATACGAGAAATCGTTTACTATAATTTTGTAATATTTTAAATGAGATGGAAAAGGATATGGTGGGCACTGACATGGACACAACGACACGACGATGATAGTGGTGGCAGCGTGATTGCAGGGAGAAGGTGGAGGTCAGGGCGGCATTAATGGTAGTGGTCCAATGGTTGGATTTTGGCTTGGCATGAGATAAATAAAGGGGCCTCTCTTTATATAGGGATGGATTTTCCTATTTAGAGAAGGATTATGAATCTTTTGGATGAAATCTTTTCATAGATTTAAATCCGTCAGATTTAAATTGACCAAATCTAAATCCATAAATCGATTACCGTATTTACAAATAATATATAATATTTAACATAATTTTATAATTTCAAATTTTAAAATAACTGGCACTAGTAAATCAAATAATTACCAGATGTATTTAAATTAAAACTAGAGTGGTTGTGGTTAATTCAAGTATCAATAATAATATGAACAATACTGAATGTTGTCAAATAAAATAAGTTTTCGTAAATACAAGCTCTTCAAAATAATATAGAAATAGATTCTATAATTCAAAGACTAAATAGAATTTGATTCTATTATTATAGAATAATAATTCAAAACTAATACTTACTATTATCATAAACACTATATTTTATAATTATAAGACCAAATGAATATTCAAAAACCAATTGATCAAATCTATATAGTATTTGACAAATTAGATAAATAAATTTAATTAATTGTGAATATTACCAAAATAATTTGAACAATATTTTTATTTAAAAAAAAACAAATCTAATCAAAATTAATTTTTTGGTAAAACCTCTTCTTCTTCTTTTTTAATAAAAAAAAATCAAAATCTCTTTCCTAAAAAAGAAAAAATTGTTTTTCTAACACAATTATTAAAGTAAAATAAATTTCAAAATTTTGAAAACAGAGGTTACAAACTATCCACCTTAGAAATAAATTCGTCCTCGAATTTAAAATATCTAGCATATATATAAAATAGTAAATTATATTAAAACAAGAAAACATAAATCATTAAATGAAATAGCAAAAATATTTAAAAATAGAAAGGTTGATCAAATCATTGGTCAATGGTATAAGCCGAAACAAAGTAAACGGAAACCGAGGTTTGGTTTTGAATTCTAGAAGGTTCACAAAATTTAGGATAGGAACATGCCATAGAAGAAAGCAATCGAATTTAGATAACATAGAAAAGACTACGATTAGAATAGAATTCGAGGAGCTTGGCCTATATATCTTTCCGTCAGAATCTTAACCTATTCCCTTGGTTAATATCAGAAATTTCATAAATCGAATATCCTAAAAGTCCGAAATCAATTACTTAATCTTAGCTAAATAATTCAATATCTCATTTCCTCAAATTCATATCTAATGATCCTTTCATAATCCTCAAAATTCGTCAAATATATTTCAAACTCAAATCCTTACTTTCATAATCTTCTCAATATTCTTGATTTAGTAAATCTCTAAATTAATCAAATCAAAACATTTTAGTAGCCACAACATAAATCTTTTCAACAAAAAAAAATTTAACCCAAATTTTTAATAACTCTAATATTCAACAATAATTATCCTTCAAGATCCAATTTACCAATTGACAAATCTATCCACCTTGATCATACCATCACATGAAAATGCAATATTAAATTCTCGTATAAAATTCCTCGTATGTGAAAATTCTTTTCAAATCCACCAAACCTTAAATTTTAAGGTTTATTCCTAATTTAATCCTTAGCCTATTAAGCAATCTTAACGACCCAAGTAGTCAGCTTAGATAAGGGTTTTCCTATTATTCCTAGTCCTAGTCATTCTCCTAAAAGTCAAATCAATCCTAGCGTGAATGAGCATCTCCTAGTTGCAGGCTCGCAGTAGTGCAACTAAATTAAGCACTACCACGAGTTCGTAAAATTTTGCGACAATGGACCTGCATGGGCCACCATAAAAACTTGTCACGACCCGCTCCCGCTTTTCGGGATACGAGTACGTGGCCAAGTCCAGCCTACGCCGCAGCATCGGCGGTAGTACGCTGTCTGGAGCCAATATAAATCTCAAATACAACAAAATTATATTATCTTGCTCATTCACTAATTATTTAAATTCCAATTCCAATAATACATTCAAATTGTTTTTTTTCGATACATCGCTACATGTGACTATTCTAGCTAGAATCTATGGTTGGCCTCCAAGATAGCTCTAACTCCACCCGAAGGATCCCAAAGCAAGAGAGCAAGTCATCGAGAATAGTCATCAAGAATCTGTCAACTGAAAAATAGTTATCCAGTCAGGATTGGAGCAAGATCACCATAACACTACATTACACAATATAGTATACAAGCATGAAGGAAAGATAAAAGGAATTTAACTGAAGATAAGTATAGGCATGACATTTTATGATAAGAAAGTACATTTGAGACGTGATAACAATATGAAGGTAGACTTTGACATACCACTAAGACATGATGACAATAAGAAGGTAGACTTGACGAAAGAAGAACAATAGACGACAGGGCAACAATAATTAAGTCACGTGTACTGTGTGTTTTAGAATACCAACTTTCAGCATGCGGACGGCTTGGGATATCCGTCAGTCATACGTGTGGTGCATGACTGATATTATGCAATCAATGTATAGGAAGTCTGTATTCAATTCGTTGACCACATGCTTACTTGTTGTATTCCCCCGCCCGACTCACTCACAATACATGTCCACTACAATAAACATTAGCAATACGATAAACAGTAAACAATAGAAAACAATGAGTAAGGCATGAACATGTATGTATATCCAACCGATTCTAACTCTCGTGCACAATAGTAATCATGAACAATGACAATCATGAACCATAAGGGAGTAATAGTGAAAAGACGACATGAAACATGCAGTATAAAATAAAGGAAACATAGGTCATAGTGATACTTGCCTCGGTTTGTTCGGAGTTGACTGGCACGATATGATCATGTTGACATAGAAATAGTCTCAGAAGTCAAAACTATGAAAGATGATCTCATATGATGGCACAGATCGTGTCGTTGAGTCCGGAATAGTCAAATTGGTTAGGGATGATATAGGGAAGGTCGAGATTCACAAAGGGATAGGAAACAAACGATTGGTCATGGAAAAAACTAGATAATCAAGAAATTTATATAAATATGTTTAAATATTTTTATAAAATACTTATTATTTGGAAAACTATATTGGAAATTTAATTATAATTAAAACTATATATTTCTTTTATTCAAAGTTTATGTACTTAAATACTTGAAAAATCTAGGAAAACAATTTAGAAATCTAATTTCTATCAAATATAAATATTAAACTAAAAAGCCATATACTAATACAAAATAATAAAATAATATTTTTATGGCTCGTAAACCCAATTTGAAAAAATAATAAGTATATACCATGCCCCATACAATATTTTTGTTAAAATATAATTTGGAAACTAATAATATACAATTTCCAAGATGATGATGATGATAATAATAATAATAATAATAATAATAATAATAATAATAATAATAATAATAATAATGGTAATAAAAATACTTAATTATAATAATATCAATAAGACTTTTACTTAGCAATACTAACTTTAATAATAAAATATCTATTTAATACTTCTTGGTTACTACGTTATAGCAATAAAAATAATTAATGATGATATAACAGCATCAAAGCTGTTGCTTGTCCTTGGAAAGTAAAAATCGGATGGAAAGAGAGGAAAATATTGGAGAGAGAATAAATTTGAAGAAACTATGATGGATGGAGAGAGTCTTCTTCCCAAAGAAGAAGAGAGAAACACTCCAGAGAGAGGGGAACGAGATGGAGAGCAGGAGAGAGAGTCAGAGAATAGGGAGCTCGCTCCCGATGGCGGAGTGCGGCGCTGAGCGGGGAACGAGAGGGCGACAAGGGTTCTCGACGACCAAAGAGGCGGAGAACGATGAGGTGGTGCAGACCCATAGTCCGGCGGTTGTGCCACGTCGTTGGAGGGAAAACGCGGCCGGCGCTGACCTCTTCAAATTGGTGATGGAGGTGGCGTTTGATCGCCGACAGCGCTCGAGCCGACCTCGTCGGTGCTTGAGGGAGACGGAACACTGGACGGAGGAGGATCGACGAGCTCCGGTCAGGTAGGTGGCGGTATTTTGGTGATAGGGTTCAGGCGGTGTAATTTTTGGATGGCCGGTGGTGGCCGGGAAGCAGGGGATAGGGTCTTGATGGCGGATTCCGGGGATTGGTGGCGGTCGATTGGTCACGGAGAAGGTAGTAGTTGGAGTCGGGTAGGAGTACGGGGATCCTGTGGTGGTGAAAATGGTGGTGGTGATGGTTTCGTGTCCGAATTGTTTGGACACGAAGGGAAAGGTTTTGGTTGATCGTGTCCGATATCGGATACGAGAAATCGTTTACTATAATTTTGTAATATTTTAAATGAGATGGAAAAGGATATGGTGGGCACTGACATGGACACAACGACACGACGATGATAGTGGTGGCAGCGTGATTGCAAGGAGAAGGTGGAGGTCAGGGCGGCATTAATGGTAGTGGTCCAATGGTTGGATTTTGGCTTGGCATGAGATAAATAAAGGGGCCTCTCTTTATATAGGGATGGATTTTCCTATTTAGAGAAGGATTATGAATCTTTTGGATGAAATCTTTTCATAGATTTAAATCCGTCAGATTTAAATTGACCAAATCTAAATCCATAAATCGATTACCGTATTTACAAATAATATATAATATTTAACATAATTTTATAATTTCAAATTTTAAAATAACTGGCACTAGTAAATCAAATAATTACCAGATGTATTTAAATTAAAACTAGAGTGGTTGTGGTTAATTCAAGTATCAATAATAATATGAACAATACTGAATGTTGTCAAATAAAATAAGTTTTCATAAATACAAGCTCTTCAAAATAATATAGAAATAGATTCTATAATTCAAAGACTAAATAGAATTTAATTCTATTATTATAGAATAATAATTCAAAACTAATACTTACTATTATCATAAACACTATATTTTATAATTATAAGACCAAATGAATATTCAAAAACCAATTGATCAAATCTATATAGTATTTGACAAATTAAATAAATAAATTTAATTAATTGTGAATATTACCAAAATAATTTGAACAATATTTTTATTTAAAAAAAAACAAATCTAATCAAAATTAATTTTTGGTAAAACCTCTTCTTCTTCTTTTTTAATAAAAAAAAATCAAAATCTCTTTCCTAAAAAAGAAAAAATTGTTTTTCTAACACAATTATTAAAGTAAAATAAATTTCAAAATTTTGAAAACAGAGGTTACAAAGACCAACCTGGACGATCGCCCGCTGTATTATACTGGATACATCGGCGATGTAACGGTGGATCAGATGCACATAGATCCCGGTTCTTCCATAAGCATCATCCCGAAGAGTCTGCTTCACTTCATGGGCATTCCTATGTATCGCCTGACACCTACAAGCACCGCCATCAGCAGTTTCAATTCAGGCAGAAGCTATCCGGTCGGAAAGATTCGCTTGAAGTGCCAAATCGGCAACCTTCAGTCAGAAGTGATCTGCTATGTCATAGAAATGGACACTTCCTACAATATTCTTCTTGGGCGTCCTTGGATACACGACTACATAATCGTGCCTTCCACGTTGCACCGCTTCAAGTACGTCGACAAATACGGCTTTGTAAGAACCGAATTTACCAACATTGATCCTTTCAGAGGGCTTGAATCCTACTACTCGGACTCCTGCTTGTACGAGAAGTCGAAGAGACACCTTGTCGAAGAAAATACTCAAGCTCAAACTGAGGCGGCAACAGGATCAGAAGAACCTCTGACGATCCACCTCCAAGCCCGTAAACCAGACAGAACTGCACCCCTTACAGCCACTTTACGTAAGGATGCAATCAGTCTCTCTACACAGGAGGAGCATATGACTATCCGACTCCCAAGGTCTGGCCAAGCGCCGAGACCCACTGTGAAGCCAACGATAATTAGACTGTCAAGAACCGATCAACGACAATCTGAAAAGACAAACTCTCCTGATAAGCCAATGGTCATTCGCCTGCCAAGGATAAGGCATCAGCCCAACACTGAGCCAAGGACTGTTAGTGAGGCACCAACCCCACGTCCTGTCCCACCAGCGGGACCCTTGGTGATCAGACTGCCCAGATCATCCTCTCAGTCTTCACTGATACAAGGGGTAGCTGGAGAGGAGAAAGAGCTGGCCAAGTATGTGGCCGCGTATACTGATATTCCTTCCGCTGATGATGTAATTCCTCCTGAAAAGATACCTTACTTCATCAATAAAGGGTTATCCTTGAACTACCTCGAGCTTGATAAGCTTCGTGTAATATATGCGATGGAACACAGTATAGGCACTAACATACACACACAAGTAACCAATGTCTATACCACGAACCGACTTACTCCCTTGGAAGACGCCTGTTTCATAATCAAAGGAGAGGATCATCCAATCATCTTTGGCCGAAAGATGATCCACAGCCCTTCAGGCTAGAAGAAGTCGATCTGGAACCCGACACTGGGAGACTGACCCTTTATCTGTATAGCTCTCGATGATATGGAGGCTACACTAGGCCTAAACTAAGGCACCAGCCGATGATTACCTTTACAATTGCCAGTCCCAGCTGGGAAGCCACGGGATTACTACAGCAAGAGCAGACATAGTCTAGGCTATGTTACTCCTGTGATAACCCTCGACAGCACAGATAAAGAATATGAATGGCACTCTCATTCGTCCGGTTCACCCACTTCTGATTCAGATGTTAGCATTGGAGACATGCTCAGGCAGACTTGGACTGTGAATATGGCATTCGTCGATGCCTACGAAGAAGATGAAGATATTCCTGAATTTCTTGAGTTAGAGCCGTGGGCCCAACAGCTTGACGCGCAATGGGAGAAGCGGTTAGAACAAAGAGAGCCTCCTACCGAAGATGAGGTCATGCAAGTTGACCTCGGCGATAATTCCTCTCTAAAACCAATTTTCGTTAGCAAAAGTCTGACAGACGAAGAGCGAGAATCGCTACTGCAACTCGTCAGAGAATATATCTGATGGAACTGGGGTTTCCCAGGACCCTTTCTTTGGTGTGCGTATTGATTGATAGAAAGTTAAACAGATCTAATACGTGTTCTAACCCTTCATAGGCGGAAACTAGGGTTCACGAATTATACCTGCGACGGAAAGGAGACAAGTAATTCCTGGCAATCTCGAGCGGATGACCCCAAGATCTTTTGCACGTATTCCTTCCTCGAGTTGGACGTCCTGTGGGCGACGATCTCCCAACCTTTTCTTCTCCTTGGCAGCCCTCTCTTTCTCTCCTTACGTGAATCACGAATTTAGAGAAAGTTTCTAATTTTTGATCGGTATCTGGCGGCCAGAGAATAGAGGATATATATAGGCTACAGCAGGGACCATGAGGAGAAATTAGGGTTAGGCCTCCTAACGGATCTGGATATCCCGTGTTCAGCCCGAACACACAATCCAGGCCCATTAACAATAGCTCCGTCCACTAATGAGCTATTGTTGCACTACCTCCCTAATCCCAAATTATGTTTGTGGGCTCCTTTTATTATATGCTTGTTTGGCTCCCCATGTTAAGATATCGTATGTCCGTCGATCAAATTAAGTTACTAACAACTATATTGATTTGACATCTTTTATCCTTAAGTAGTACCGCTCAACTTTATTTGTCATGTCGGATATAATCCACCTGCAGGGTTTACATGACAATCCTTATGAGCTCCTTAAGGGGACATCATCAACCCGATGTATCGGGACATGGATTCCATTTATAATCAACATCCCATCATACATACAATATTATTACCCAATTCATAGAGGTTGTTGATCCATAATGAATCTCACTCTTTTATGAGTCAAAGTAAAGCACACTGCATATACGTGTCCGTTATTATATCCGGATTAAGAGCACAAGCATCCATAATAACAGAGGTGTTTGTTCTCTTATGTAGTCAGTACAAAGAGAACAACCTCAAGTGGTCATGTTCAATACACACAAAGTGTACTAGTGTAAACCTATAGTCAAGATAGACTAATACCAGATTACACTACAACCATTCCAATAGATTGTCCAAGTCCATCTAGGTTGTGAACTATTTATATACTCCATAGGAAACTGATAATATGATCTTCTGTGTGACACCACACACCATATTATCTACAATATAGAATATCAGACATTTGCATTAACACTTGTAACAAATACAATATGCAAACATTTGCCCATATGATTCTCATTAAAAATTTAAGAAAATAATGTTACTACAAAAGTGATGCTTTTAGTATATAACCCTAACAATCTCCCACTTATACTCAAAGCATTATTTTTCAGTATACTGTTACAAATCTCCCACTTATACTTAAAGCCATGATGCTACACATCTGACTCCCATTCCCTCAACATGGCTGTCAAAAGCCTTATCTGGTAAGCTCTTTGTAAAGGGATCAACTAGGTTGTCGGCTGATGCTATCTTGATCACAGCAACTTTTCCTTTCTTTACGAAATCTCGTATCAGGTGGTACTTACCCTCATTGTGTTTGCCTGTCTTATGGGCTCGTGGTTCCTTCGAGTTTGCAACTGCACCACTATTATCACAATAAAGTGTAATAGACTTAGGCAAACTAGGTACCACATCTAAGTCCAACAGAAAGTTTCTGAGCCAAACCGCTTCTTTGGTTGCCTCAGAGGCTGCCACATACTCGGCTTCCATGGTGGAATCAGCAATACATTTTTGCTTGATACTCCTCCACACAATGGCTCCACCTCCCAAAGTAAACACATAACCTGAGGTAGATTTCCTGGAATCCCTATCTGACTGAAAATCTGAGTCTGTATACCCCAAAGGAACTAAACTATCTGCCTGGTAAACTAGCATATACTCTTTAGTCCTTTTTAGGTACTTCAAAATATGCTTTACGGCAGTCCAGTGCTCTTGTCCTGGGTTAGACTGATATCTGCTGACCATGCCTACGACAAAACATATGTCTGGTCTCGTACATAGTATTGCATGCATTAAGCTTTTTACTGCTGAAGCATAAGGAACTGCCTTCATGTTCTCTATCTCTTTAGGTGTCCTCGGACACTGCTCCTTCGATAGAGCAATTCCATGTCTAAAAGGTAAGAAACCTTTCTTAGAATTTTGCATACTAAAATGAGTTAGTACAGTATCGATATAGAAAGCTTGGGATAAGCCCAACATCCTTTTCTTACGATCTCGTAGAACTTTGATCCCAAGGATGTGACCTACTTCTTCCAAGTCCTTCATATCAAACTGTTTGGATAACCATACCCTTACATCAGATAATACCTTCACATTGTTTCCAATGAGCAAGATGTCATCCACATAAAGTACTAGGAACACCACCACGTTTCCGTCACACTTTCTGTATACACATGATTCATCCTGACATTGATCAAATCTATAGGATTTTATCACCTGATCAAAACATATGTTCCAAGATCTGGAAGCTTGCTTAAGTCCATAAATGGACTTCTTGAGCTTACAAACAAGATGCTTCTGGCCCTTTTCAATGAACCCGTCTGGTTGCTTCTTATAGATGTCTTCCTCAAGACTTCCATTAAGGAAAGCTGTCTTGACATCCATTTGCCAAATCTCATAATCGAGATGAGCTGCAATAGATAAAAGAATTCGAATAGACTTAAGCATGGCTACAGGAGAAAAGGTTTCCTCATAATCGATACCCTCTCTTTGAGTAAAACCTTTTGCTACAAGCCGAGCTTTAAAGGTTTCAACCTTACCGTCTGATCCTCTTTTTCTCTTATAGACCCACTTGCATCCAATGACTTTTACACCAACGGGTGGTTCTACAAGCTCCCAGACCTGATTAGAATCCATAGATTCTATTTCAGATATCATTGCTTTTTGCCAAGACTCTGTATCTTTATCTTGGAGTGCTTCATTGTAGGTACAGGGATCATAATCTTGTTCCTCAGGGACGAAGTTTGACGACTCTCCCAAGAACATATATCTATCAGATTGTATCACAACCCTCCCACTACGACGTGGCACTATTGTAAACCCCTAAATTTTCTACTATTTTTTTAAAAAAATAGTACCGATTTAAAAAATTTGTATTGTACGTCGCGTAGTCGTATTTTACGTCGCGCACGAAATTTTATTTTTCGTAGTTGCTCGGCGAGTACGAATATGTGCGAGCGTACATATTTTTGAAAAATATTATTTTTTTATTTTTATTGGTTTCAAAGTAATATAGACAAAAATTATTTTTAGATATTATTTTCAAGTTTATGACTATTATGAAAAGCCTTTCATTTATATAGTTATAATAATAAATAAAAAAAAAATTTCCTATAAAATGGTAAATTAGAAAAGCATATCTATGTAAATATTATTTGTACAAATCTATAATTTTTCGTAATTATTTATTGGTCTATAAAAGTATAATTTTCAAGATTTATTATTATTAATATTTTATTGTTCGAAAAGATATTTAAAAATATTTATTATTTTCGAAATTATTATTATTGGTATTTTAAAAAATTTATTTGGAAGTTATTTTTGGCTATTTAAATCGTGATTTGATTTTTGGATTTATTTAAATAGATATCCATATTGGAATTTGATTTATTGATTTGATTTAAACTAAAATTTAATTTGATTAATTAGATTTGGATTGGATTTGATTTGATTGATTTAATTTAAATAGATGATTTATCTAATTTGGGTTTAAACAATCCTAATCATTATCTAATTGGGAATTCCCACATCCTATAAATAGGCAGGTACTCCTCCTTTATTTTTCCACAAAGCCAAAATTGTTCCACAAATATTTCTACAACCCAACCCGTGCATCGTGTCGGTGTCTCCCTTCCCTTCAACTATTTTTTTAATTCTTTTACAAATACACTGTTCCCCTTCTCCGTGTCCACATTTCGGACACATCTCCTCGTCACCATCTCCGTGTCAGACACACCCCAATTCCTAGTACATCCTAACACTAACTTTCCTATTCCCCGTCCCAGCCACTCGATCGACCCTGCCACCAAGGCCGCCACCGCCACCATCATCTTCGTCATCATCCCCATCCTCGTGTACGACCATACTACCACGGCCATCCTTCACCCGACTGCAGTGCAACCACACCTCACGACCACCACCCCTACATCCTTCCGGCCAACACCCCAAGTCGCCGCAACAACCAGAACCACCACCACACCACCAGTATCATCACCGGCAAACCGTCCGACCAACCTCCTCAGGCACCACCGTCAACCCACCGGAAATCCAACAACGGCGAACCCCCAAACCGAAGTAACACCACCACTAATAACAAAAATATATATATATCCGACCTCGACATACCTCCGTTGACCGGAGCTACTGTCGCCGGTACGCGAGAATCCGTCCCATCTGCTCCGCCGCCATGCCGTTAGCCGCCATCCGCCGACGACCCATAGACCCGGCCGCCCTAGATCTCTGGGGCTGTCTCGAGATCCCCGCCCTCCGCCGTAGTCGGGAGCCTCGCCTCCGGTCACGAGCGCCTGTGCCGCCTTCGCCAAACCAGAGCCACCATCACCTCTCACCAAAGCCCCCGCCGACGAGCCGGAGCGCCGCTCCCTTGGCCGCCCGGAGACCCCACTCCGCCAGCGCCGCCTTGTCACCGATCCACGAACCCAGTCGAGCCCGTCTGCGCCGACCCCTCTTCTCCTTTCCTCATCCTCCGTGCCTGGAACCGCGTCCACCGCCCTCATCTCCTCAAACCCTGGCCGCCGCCCTGCGTCAGCCACGCCGTCGCGTGCCCGCACGCGCCCGGCCGACGAAACCCCCCAAACCCTCCGCGCCTCGCCGTGCTCTCCTCCGGCCTCCGCCACCTCCCGCGAGCCGCGCATCACCCGCTCCGCCCCACTCTCCGCCGATTCTTCCTGTCCTCTCCACCGCCGCTGGCAAACCGCCAGCGCCGCCGCTCTCCGGCCGCTCCTCCCCTCTCCGATCGTCTCCGCCACTCTCTCTCTCTCTCTCAGGCTCACCCTTTCGATCTCTCTCTCATCTCCTTCTGATGGGTTTTTCTTGTGTTGAGAAATATTCTCCACGAAAGAGGAGAACAGAACAGAACTGGACTGAGGTTTTATTTTTATTTATTATTTTACTTTTTTAATTATTATTTATTATTTTTATCATTATTATTAATATTATCATTATTCATTTATTTTGTTTTGTTTACTGTTACTAAATATTATTATTATTATTTTATTTCATTGTTACTCTTATTTCATTATTAGTACTATTATTATTGTAGTACATTATTAGTTGTTTTCATTAATAGAATATTTTATAAGTACAGTATTAATAATATTACTACTATTATTATTATTCTCATTATTATTATTATTTGTCATTATTATTTGTTAAAGATAGTTATTATTATTATTATTATTCTCATTATTTTTATTATGATTATTAGTGTTGTTACTTGCAAAACTATATATTGCTAAATATTATTATTTATGAAAGTTTTAGGAAAATATTATTTTCTGACTAAAATGAAACAACTATTTTAATTTTAAGTTTGTATTTATATAAATATTTTGGCAATAAAATATTCTATCTAGAATCGTATCTTTACAAATTTAGAGTTTGTGCTGAAAGCGATTTTTTTCTTGACTTTAGGTTTTTAGCATTTTCCTTATAAAAATTTTGACTCGTGAAAACTAGTTTAGGAATATTAAATATTTTCTAAAAAAACTCGTATATATAAATATTTATTTTTTTTGATTTTCTCCTTTCCGTATCCAAGTCCTATTGTTCCTATTCCTTCGTCCATTTCAAGACTACCTTATGTCCACCCTAACTAACTTGACCCTTCTGGACCCAATGGAACTGTCCGTACCGACATCAGAGGTCACCTTGTATAATTGTTGCGCTAAAGTCACGGTTCATGCCACACTGATCATCGCTGCACACCAGGCGCTCTACCAGGCAAGACACCTTGCCATTTGTTGTTTACTTATTTTTAGCTCATATTTCATGCATTATTTATTTTTTTTATGCAAAAACTGTGATACATGGCATAACTGTTAGAACTTACTGTTCATTTATTTTTCCTGCTATGTATTATTTTTCTCACATTAAACCTAGAATTAAGGGACCACCTTGTATGTTGCATTCATTGGCCTTGACACGTTGTAACACGAGGTTGTGTGTCGCATATAGAACACGAAAGTGCGTGATTGGCTGTCCACCAGTACGTACAAGCCGTGCGATAGAAATAACTGCTAATAGAGGTTGCATGCTAGTTTGACTTAGCGGTTATAGTGGTTTGTGTTGTGGATACAACACAATAGGCATTGGGCGGAAAGGACAATTCCTTAGCGTATGGGCTTCGATACACATCCCTTGTGACCCAGACTCTCCGCTGGAGGTACGGGGTTGATGACCCATGCTATTCCTGCTGGGGCCTCTGGTGCCCAAGAGGGGACTATGCCGATCCTATTTAGCCAGGGCCCATATGTAGAAAGGATTGTTCTTAACAACATTTTACTTAGAACGGTAGGCTACCTTTATCCGTTAGGTACGAGTACTTTTGGTTTGGGTACTTGTATCTGACCGTGACTTGGAACAATAACTTGTCGCGGATTAGTTCGTCACATCTTATCCTTCTTTGGTTGTAGGTGTGACTTACTACTTCGATGAGAAGGTATTGAACCTTGTTGGGGTCCGGATACCATATCGGATTCTTAGCATGGAAGATACGTTACCGTGAATTAGTTTACCATCTCCTGTCCTTATTTGGTTGGGGGGATGGTACGCTCGTTCAGTAGGTGCATATTGGACTATGTTATAAATTCGATTGACTTATTTACTTGAGCAATATTTATTCAGTTTATATGGCATGCTATTATGTGTCTTGTTACGTCACTCTGAGGACCTGGTTATCTTGCCAGGTGTGTGCTATTGTCTTTCGCAGGTGCTTTAGCTCTAGCCGTGTTCATTGCTATTTTTCGAGGATGATTGTACTTGGATCGTCTTTGCTTCGCTCGCCACTCATTTCATTTTCTATGTACTTTTCCTTATTTGTTGGTAGTGGATTTGTCTCCGCCCAACATATTGTATCAAGATAAATTTATTCTCATTATATGATCTTTTATTCATTTATTCTGTGTGGATGAGATTAGTTATGGTTCTACTGTATTTTACAGTTTATGTATTTATACGAGGCTTCCATATATTGGAGCATACTTCGTATGAATACAGCTGGCATGTCTACGTTCCTAGTCCTACGTATTTTGGGACTGGGGTGTTACATGTTTTTGTGGTGGCCCATGCAAGTCAAGATAAATTGTTTGGTTACTTTGTATACCAAGCAAGCCTGCGAATAGGATTAGAAGTCTAGGATCTCATCCACATACTTGACCACTTTCTTCGATCTACCGTTTGACTCATCGAATGCATCTTGCTTGATTCCTTCTATCATTATTCTTATCTTCCCTTCATGCTTACTAGAGATGGACCCTATTAGTTAGTTGTCCCAAACACCCTTTGCTTAATTTTTTATGTTGGGTAGAATACCCCACGACTTGACCATTAAGGGAATACAAATGGTATTACCCATACCATAAAGACTAGAGGTATTTAACCCATTTGGTCAACCAAGCCTTGGTCCATAAAACCATAGAATGATGGTATAGGAATAAACAAGACTTAGATCCTTATGACTCTTAGACTATTCATATTTGTTCTTTATTTCAATCTAAATCTCGTGCCTATATTTTTACTATCTGGACTAATGATGCTAATATAGCCTAGTTTTTGCAAGCTCAAATCTTTATCAAGCTTGTTCATGACATATGTTATTGGAAGAATTCCCACTAACATATCGTCTAATCAGAACCGGTGCAGGATGGTCTGATCAACCGAGTGCACTTGGTTCGCTTTTGCCTATTATTCTACGTGGATGGGGACATAGTTAAGCTTGTCCTCTAGAGTCCCATCCGCGACTGCCTTGACAATTCCTTTTAAAATTCTTCAATCGCCTTTGAATCACGTATTCGTATTCGATAACGCCTCTTTCGAACTCTATATTGCTTTCGCCTTCACCAATTTTCGAAGGACGAAGGCAATATACTTGAAATTCCTCTAGCCGTCCTATCAATTATGACCACTCTCACTCGATGTTGCTATAACTTCATCCTAAACTCCTCGTCCTTCTCCTCGACCCTACTATGACCCTCGTTCAATGATCTAGATCACAACTTCTTATGACATGATCTTGTTGAGCCTTATTGATTGTACCCCATTGATACCCCCTTGTCTTCTCACCCCCCCTACGAAATTCTTAATTTCGAGGACGAAATTCTTTTAAGTTGGGTAGGATGTAAAACTCCTAAATTTTCTACTATTTTTTTAAAAAATTAGTACCGATTTAAAATTTTTGTATTGTACGTCGCATAGTCGTATTTTACGTCGCGCACAAAATTTTATTTTTCGTAGTTGCTCGTCGAGTACGAATATGTGCGAGCGTACATATTTTTGAAAAATATTATTTTTTTATTTTTATTGGTTTCAAAGTAATATAGACAAAAATTATTTTTAGATATTATTTTCAAGTTTATGACTATTATGAAAAGCCTTTCATTTATATAGTTATAATAATAAATAAATTTTTTTTTCCTATAAAATGGTAAATTAGAAAAGCATATCTATGTAAATATTATTTGTACAAACCTATAATTTTTCGTAATTATTTATTGGTCTATAAAAGTATAATTTTCGAGATTTATTATTGTTAATATTTTATTGTTCGAAAAGATATTTAAAAATATTTATTATTTTCGAAATTATTATTATTGGTATTTTGAAAATTATATTTGAAAGTTATTTTTGGCTATTTAAATCGTGATTTGATTTTTGGATTTATTTAAATAGATATCCATATTGGAATTTGATTTATTGATTTGATTTAAACTAAAACTTAATTTGATTAATTAGATTTGGATTGGATTTGATTTGATTGATTTAATTTAAATAGATGATTTATCTAATTTGGGTTTAAACAATCCTAATCATTATCTAATTGGGAATTCCTACATCCTATAAATAGGCAGGTACTCCTCCATTATTTTTCCACAAAGCCAAAATTGTTCCACAAATATTTCCACAACCCAACCCGTGTATCGTGTCGGTGTCCCCCTTCCCTTCCACTATTTTTTTTAATTCTTTTACAAATACACTGTTCCCCTTCTCCGTGTCCACATTTCGGACACATCTCCTCGTCACCATCTCCGTGTCAGACACACCCTAATTCCTAGTACATCCTAACCCTAACTTCCCTATTTCCCGTCCCAGCCGCTCGATCGACCCTGCCACCAAGGCCGCCACCGCCACCATCATCTTCGTCATCATCCCCATCCTCGTGTACGACCACACTACCACGGCCATTCTTCACCCGACTGCAGTGCAACCACACCTCACGACTACCACCCCTACATCCTTCCGGCCAACACCCCAAGTCGCCGCAACCACCAGAACCACCACCACACCACCAGTATCATCACCGCCAAACCGTCCGACCAACCTCCTCAGGCACCACCGTCAACCCAACGGAAATCCAACAACGGCGAACCCACAAACCGAAGTAAAACCACCACTAATAACAAAAAAATATATATATCCGACCTCGACATACCTCCGTTGACCGGAGCTACTGCCGCCGGTACGCGAGAATCCGTCCCATCTGCTCTGCCGCTATGCCGTTAGCCACCGTCCGCCGACGACCCATAGACCCGGCCGCCCTAGATCTCTGTGGCTGTCTCGAGATCCCCGCCCTCCGCCGTAGTCGGGAGCCTCGCCTCCGGTCACGAGCGCCTGCGTCGCCTTCGCCAAACCCGAGCCACCATCACCTCGCACCAAAGCCCCCGCCGACGAGCCAGAGCGTCGCTCCCTTGGCCGCCCGGAGACCCCACTCCGCCAGCGCCGCCTTGTCACCGCTCCACGAACCCAGCCGAGCCCGTCTGCGCCGACCCCTTTCCTCCTTTCCTCATCCTCCGCGCCTGGAGCCGCGTCCGCCGCCCTCATCTCCTCAAACCTTGACCGCCGCCCTGCGTCAGCCACGCCGCCGCGTGCCCGCACGCGCCCGGCCGACGAAACCCCCCAAACCCTCGGTGCCTCGCCGCGCTCTCCTCCGCCTCCGCCACCTCCCGCGAGCCGCGCATCACCCGCTCCGCCCCACTCTCTGCCGATTCTTCCTGTCCTCTCCACCTCACCCTCCGCCGCCGGCAAACTGCCAGCGCCGCCGCTCTTCGGCCGCTCCTCCCCTCTCCTCTCCGCCACTCTGTCTCTCTCTCAGGCTCACCCTTTCGATCTCTCTCTCATCTCCTTCTGATGGGTTTTTCTTGTGTTGAGAAATGCTCTCCTCAAAAGAGGAGAACAGAACAGAACTGGACTGAGGTTTTATTTTTATTTATTATTTTACTTTTTTAATTATTAATTATTATTATTATCATTATTATTAATATTATCATTATTCATTTATTTTGTTTTGTTTACTGTTACTAAATATTATTATTATTATTATTATTTTATTTCATTGTTACTCTTATTTCATTATTAGTACTATTATTATTGTAGTACATTATTAGTTGTTTTCATTAATAGAATATTTTGTAAGTACAGTATTAATAATATTACTACTATTATTATTATTCTCATTATTATTATTATTTGTCATTATTATTTGTTAAAGATAGTTATTATTATTATTATTCTCATTATTTTTATTATAATTATTAGTGTTGTTACTTGTAAAACTATATATTGCTAAATATTATTATTTATAAAAGTTCTAGGAAAATATTATTTTCTGACTAAAATGAAACAACTATTTTAATTTTAAGTTTGTATTTATATAAATATTTTGGCAATAAAATATTCTATCTAGAATCGTATCTTTACAAACTTAGAGTTTGTGCCGAAAGCGATTTTTTTCTTGACTTTAGGTTTTTAGCAGTTTCCTTATAAAAATTTTGACTCGTGAAAACTAGTTTAGGAATATTAAATATTTTCTAAAAAAACTCATATATATAAATATTTATTTTCTTTGATTTTCTCCTGTTCGTATCCAAGTCCTATTGTTCCTATTCCTTCGTCCATTTCAAGACTACCTTATGTCCACCCTAACTAACTTGACCCTTCTGGACCCAATGGAACTGTCCGTACCAACATCAGAGGTCACCTTGTATAATTGTTGCACCGAAGTCACGGTTCATGCCACATTGATCATCGCAGCACACCAGGCGCTCTACCAGGCAAGACACCTTGCCATTTGCTGTTTACTTATTTTTAGCTCATATTTCATGCATTATTTATTTTCTTTATGCAAAAACTGTGATACATGGCATAACTGTTAGAACTTATTGTTCATTTATTTTTCCTGCTATGTATTATTTTTCTCACATTAAACCTAGAATTAAGGGACCACCTTGTGTGTTGCATTCATTGGCCTTGACACGTTGTAACACGAGATTGTGTGTCGCATGTAGAACACGTAAGTGCGTGATTGGCTGGCCACCAGTACGTACAAGTCGTACGATAGGAATAACCGCTAATAGAGGTTGCATGCTAGTTTGACTTAGCGGTTATAGTGGTTTGTGTTGTGGATACAACACAGTAGGCATTGGGCGGGGAGGATAATTCCTTAGCGTATAGGCTTCGATACACATCCCTTGTGACCCGGACTCTCCGCTGGAGATACGAGGTTGATGACCCATGCTCTTCCTGCTGGGGCCTCTGGTGCCCAAGAGGGGACTATGCCGATCCTATTTAGCCAGGGCCCATGCGTAGGAAGGATTGTTCTGAACAATATTTCACTTAGAACGGTAGGCTACCTTTATCTGTTAGGTACGAGTACTTTTGGTTTGGGTACTTGTTTCTGACCGTGACTTGGAACAATAACTTGTCGCGGATTAGTTCGTCACATCTTGTCCTTCTTTGGTTGTAGGTGTGACTTACTACTTCGATGAGAAGGTATTAAATCTTGTTGGGGTCCGGATGCCATATCGGATTCTTAGCATGGAAGATACGTTACCGTGAATTAGTTTACCATCTCCTGTCCTTGTTTGGTTGGGGGGATGGTACGCTCGTTCAGTAGGTGCGTATTGGACTATGTTATAAATTCGATTGACTTATTTACTTGAGCAATATTTATTCAGTTTATATGGCATGCTATTATGTGTCTTGTTACGTCCCTCTGAGGACCTGGTTGTCTTGCCAGGTGTGTGCTATTGTCTTTCGCAGGTGCTTTAGCTCTAGTCGTGTTCATTGCTATTTTTCGAGGATGATTGCACTTGGATCATCTTCGCTTCGCTCGCCACTCATTTTATTTTTTATGTACTTTTCCTTATTTGTTGGTAGTGGATTTGTCTCCACCCAACATATTGTATCAAGACAAATTTATTCTCATTATATGATCTTTTATTCATTTATTCTGTGTGGATGAGATTAGTTATGGTTCTACTGCATTTTACAGCTTATGTATTTATACGAGGCTTCCATATATTGGAGTATACTTCGTACGAATACTGCTGGCATATCTACGTTCCTAGTCCTACGTATTTTGGGACTGGGGCGTTACAACTATCGGTTGTGGTGTAACATTTGTGACACGTTGTGCAATTATTTGTGGTTCATCCTCTTGTACTGTTAGTACTGAAGTACTTGGTGTATCACGTCTCAGTTCTTCTAGAACAAGTCTACTTGTGGGTTTATGGTTCATCACATAGTCTTCCTCTAAGAATCGGGCAGTGGTGCTAACAATGACCTTCTGATCCTTAGGACTATAAAATAAACCTCCTTTCGTTCCTCTTGGATAGCCTACAAACAAGCGTACTTCTGTACGAGATTCCAACTTATCTTCTTTCCCATTCAGCACATGTGCTGGACTACCCCAAATGCGAACATGTTTCAGACTAGGCTTACACCCAATCCACAGCTCTGTAGGAGTAAGAGGTACTGACTTAGAAGGAACCAAGTTCAAAATATAAGCTGCAGTCTCTAAGGCATATCCCCAAAATGAATCTGGCAAATTCGAATAACTCATTATTGATCTAACCATCTCCATAAGAGTTCTATTCCTTCTTTCGGCTACACCATTCTGTTGGGGCGTTCCAGGTGCAGTCAATTGGGATGCAATCCCAGCCTCTGATAAATAATCCCTAAACTCTCCAAAGAGGTACTCGCCACCACGATCTGATCGTAATGACTTGATACATTTTCTATGACGTTTCTCCGTTTCAGTCTTGTACTCTTTGAATTTCTCAAAGCACTCAGACTTACGGCGCATCAAATAAATGTATCCATACCTTGAATAATCGTCAATAAATGTGACAAAATATTCAAAGCCACCTCTAGCTTGGATAGTAATGGGTCCACACAAATCAGAATGAACCAATTCCAACACATCTTTGGCCCTATACCCCTTTGCCGTAAAAGGCCTTTTGGTCATTTTACCTTCCAAGCAGGATTCACAGACTGGTAGTGCCTCCACTTCCAATGAACTCAAAGGTCCATCTTCAACCAGTCTTTGAATCCTTCATAGGTTAATATGCCCCATTCGTAAGTGCCAAAGATATGTTTGGTTCATACAAGAAGGTTCTTTTCT
Source organism: Iris pallida (assembly GCA_029216955.1). Taxonomy (NCBI): domain Eukaryota; kingdom Viridiplantae; phylum Streptophyta; class Magnoliopsida; order Asparagales; family Iridaceae; genus Iris; species Iris pallida. Next base: position 2,768,796 of record JANAVB010021792.1, read on the forward strand.
CTTATTTAAGTTAGATGACATATTATTCATTTCCATAAGTTGCATTGTGGGCAAAATAGGATTAATGACATACAAATTATCAACCAATACACCAGAACAGATAAAATGTTTATTCTTTCTAATAACAATATTGTCATTAAAATAAACTGAATATCTATCCTTAACTAACATAGAAACAGAAACTAAATTCCTTCTAAGTGAAGGTGCATAAAGACAATCTCTCAATGTCAATGACTTATTTCTACCAAAAGATAAAGTAACATCTCCTAATGCAACGACCGATACTTTTGTAGCATCACCCATGAACAAGCATATCTCTCCATCACTGAGCCGTCTGGTTTCCTGGAACCCCTGCAATGTATTGCAGACATGATTAGTGGCTCCTGTATCTACACACCAGGTGCCGGTAGATAACACCGCTAAACATGTTTCAACTACTAGTAAATGAGATATACCTTCTTTGTTCCCTTGTTTGAGAAGTGGACAATCAGTCTTCCAATATCCTGACCCTTTACACTTGAAACATTTGCCTTTCGGCTTTTTCACCGCGCCTTGAGGTCCCATGCCCTTCTTTGCTGAGTTTGCCTGTTTCTGAATGTTATTCTTCTTCTTACCGCCTTTTGGCTTAGAAGTAGAAGCCTTTTCAGAAACAAAAACATGACCACTCTGCCTAAAGAGAGATTCAGCATCTTGTAGCTCTTTTGCAAGTTCTGCCAAACTATACAACCTTTTGTTCATGTTGTAATTAAGGCAAAAATTATCAAAACTTTTAGGCAAAGTCCCGAGAATGATATCGACCTGGGTTTCCACATCGATTTCAGCTCCAAGGATCTCCATCTCATTCAGATGACCCATCATCTTGAGAACATGATCCCTTACTGGTGTACCCTCAGCCATTTTTTTATTCATCAAACATTTCATAGCAAACTGCCTAGCTGCTCTACTCTGATGTCCGAAGAGTTCCTTGAGGTTATACCTCATGTCATAAGCTGTGGCCATGGCCTGATGCTGATGTTGTAGTACATTTGACATAGATGCCAGAATGTAACACCGCGCCATCTCATATGCCTTTTTCCACTTCTTATAAGCCTCTTTAACCTCTTCATCAGAGTTAGCATCAGGCTTAGGTGGACATTCCTCAACAAGTACATATTTGTACTCCTCAGCAGTCAGAACAATGTCCAAATTACATTTCCAGTCAATATAATTAGGTCCAGTAAGTTTGTTTTCTTTAAGAATCACCATAAGTGGACTAAAAGAACCCATTTTTGAAATCCTGAGAATCACATAAATAAAATTATGTAGGGCAAAAAAAACTTTTTGAATAAACTAAATATTGATTCCCTCAAAACAATAATAAGAAATTCACCAACACCTTGAACACCATGAATTTAGCATGCCACGATAGTGTGGACGTATACAAATTCAACTTTGTTCAAGTAGATTTTTCTTATTAATTTTACTATCATGTCAATATAACTTTATGACAAATAAAATTAATATGCTGGTCTTGCTCTGGTCATACAAATAATAGCAGTGACTCCGATGGAAAGGATACCATTATTTGTATCTAAGTGCATACCATTACTTAATACTAAGTCTATTACCTTGTAATGAGTTCCTTCAGATGGAGAAGTGAACACATACTAGGTAACTTTCTATAATTATTTCTAAGGAAGTTTGTAATGGTGATCCATAATTATACTCATTCGATATGGAGGAAAGCACTAAAGCCAACACGCAAGTATAATTACATCACCTACAAACCAGTAATGGAGACCATAGGATTTATACTAAATAAAAATCCTCTCCCACTTAGTTATTTAACAATAAGGGTTTTTCTACTAGTTGATATTATGTCCATGTTGTCCATTATTAATGTAGGCTTGGTTTTTCAAAAAACAACCACACAATAATAAACATGCATAATCAGAAAAAGCAAAATGACAAAAATAAGAGAAAATATCCAACTATTATGGTCATCTTTGCTGCTCTGTTATTAATGCTGTCGATTCCTTCATCGAAAATTCATTATTAATGCTATCGATTCCTTCATCGAAAATCATCCGTCTGCCTCTGGACTGCTTAAAATCAGCATCTCGTCCGACGTCAGAAACAGCCACCACCGCCATCACGATTGATCAAAAATAATTAAAATTACATCAATCCTATGCCTTCCGTAGGAGTTCACACATAATCTAGATTGAAAAATTAAAATAATAAGCACGATCAACCCTCGTGATTTTAATTACATCCACAGCAACAACAACATCCACGACATATCCGTGGTTTAAACAACACAATAAGAAAATATGCATTGGACTATAATAGTTGGATCTAAGATGCCTGCAAAACCGAGTTAGAACAGATCTACATCTACCGACTATTACATAGCTCAGGTTTTATTGGACAACATGGACGTATCAATCAATACGTAGATCCAAAGTGGCTCTGATACCAATTGATGGAACTGGGGATTCCAAGGACCCTTTTTTTGGTGTGCGTATTGATCGATAGAAAGTTAAACAGATCTAATACGTGTTCTAACCCTTCATAGGCGAAAACTAGGGTTCAAGAATTATACCTGGGACGGAAAGGAGACAAGTAATTCCTGGCAATCTCGAGCGGACGACCCCAAGATCTTCAGTACGTATTCCTTCCTCGAGTTGGACGTCATGTGGGCGACGATCTCCCAACCTTTTTTTCTCCTTGGCAGCCCTCTCTTTCTCTCCTTACGTGAATCACGAATTTAGAGAAAGTTTCTGATTTTTGATCGGTAATCTGGCGGCCAGAGAATAGAGGATATATATAGGCTACGGCAGGGACCATAAGGAGAAATTAGGGTTAGGCCTCTAACGGATCTGGATATCCCGTGTTCAGCCCGAACACACAATCCAGGCCCATTAACAATAGCTCGGTCCACTAATGAGCTATTGTTGCACTACCTCCCTAATCCCAAATTATGTTTGTGGACTCCTTTTATTATATGCTTGTTTGGCTCCCCATGTTAAGATATCGTATGTCCGTCGATCAAATTAAGTTACTGGCAACTATATTGATTCGACATCTTTTATCCTTAAGTAGTACCTCTCAACTTTATTTGTCATGTCAGATATAATACACCTGCCGGGTTTACATGACAATCCTTATGAGCTCCTTAAGGGGACATCATCAACCCGATGTATCGGGACATGGATTTTATTTATAATCAACAGCCCATCATACATACAATGTTATTACCCAATTCATAGAGGTTGTTGATCCATAATGAATCTCACTCTTTTATGAGTCAAAGTAATGCACACTGCATATACATGTCCGTTATTATATCCGGATTAAGAGCACAAGCATCCATAATGACAAAGGTGTTTGTTCTCTTATGTAGTCAGTACAAAGAGAACAACCTCAAGTGGTCCTGTTCAATACACACAAAGTGTAATAGTGTAAACCTATAGTCAAGATAGACTAATACCAGATTACACTACAACCTTTCCAATAGATTGTCCAAGTCCATCTAGGTTGTGAACTATTTATATACTCCATAGGAAACTGATAATATGATCTTCTGTGTGACACCACACACCATATTATCTACAATATAGAATATCAGACATTTGCATTAACACTTATAACAAATACAATATGCAAACATTTGCCCATATGATTCTCATTCAAAATTTAAGAAAATAATGTTACTTCAAAAGTGATGCTTTTAGTATATAACCCTAACAATATCGACGTGTTCGCCTGGAGCTATGAAGACATGCCACGGCTAAACCTAGAGGTTGCACTTCACAAACTCAACATTCGTCCGGACGCAAAGTCGGTCAAGCAGCAGCAACGACGGTTACGCCCAGACATCATGAACTCTATCGAAGCCGAGGTCAACAAACTGATAGCTAGCGGCTTTATTCGCGAAGAATAAAATCCAGACTGGGTAGCCAATATAATACCAGTCCCCAAGAAGAATGGGAAGATCCGAATCTGTATTGACTTTCGAAATTTGAACGAGGCGTGTCCTAAGGATGATTTTCCCCTCCCTATTGACAACACCTGCGGCTTCGAGCGCATGTCATTCATGGATAGCTTCTCAGGGTACAATTAAATCAAGATGTTCCCTAACGACGAAAAATATACATTATTTCGAACATCGATTGGCACATACTGCTACACAGTCATGCCATTTGGTTTAAAGAATGCTTGCGCCACCTATCAACGAGCCATGAGTTTCATCTTCAGAGATCATTTACGCAAGACAGTGGAGTGTTATGTCGACGATATTGCCGTCAAGAGCCGCTCTAAAGAAGATCATCTGCATGATCTGAAGATAGTGTTCGACCTGATGCGGGCGCACAATTTGAAGATGAATCCCATAAAATCTTTCTTGGGCGCATCCAGTGGTAAGTTCTTGGGTTTTATCGTTACCTCCCAGGGTATCCATGTCGACCCGAGAATACGAAGGCAATCATGGAGATGGGTCCCCCAAAAAATCTCCCTGAACTCAGAGGCCTTCAAGGAAGGCTAGCTTACATCAGGAGGTTTATCTCTAACCTCTCCGGACGATGTCAACCCTTCACGCACCTCATGAAGAAAGGCGTCTCCTTCGTATGGGATGAAGAGTTCCAGCGCGCCTTCGACAACATCAAAGAATACCTGTCGAACCCTCCAGTCCTGGTGGCTCCAGTTGCTGGAAAGCCATTCTTGCTCTATGTGCGAGCTATGGAGCATTCTCTCGGTGCTCTGCTAGCACAAAACAATGATGCAGGCCATGAACAAGCCATCTACACCTCATTCGAATGACGGTAGGGCCTGAGCATCGATACACTATCATGGAAAAGGAATGCCTCGCTCTAGTGCTCGCCATTCAGAAGACGTGACACTATATTACGGGATAAACCATACATGTGATATCACGAGTCAACCCTCTCAGGGTCCTCATGACCAAACCGGGGGCACTCAGCACTCGGCTCGCTACTTGCGCAATATTATTGTCTCCCTATCACATGATCTTCGTCCCACAGAAGGCTGTTAAAGGTCAAGCTCTGGCGAACTTTTTAGCAGCCTATCTAGGTTTGGAGTTAACCAGAATATACGAAGAGATCCCTGACGAGGTCACCAATTCAAATGTGGTCTCCCATGATGCCGTTTGGCGAATATTCTTCGACGGCGCTTCAAGAACTGGGCCCAAAGGCAATATCGTTGTCGGAGTCGGAGTGGTGCTGATTTTTCCCTCCGGGTTGGTGATCATTCGGGCGTACTCCCTCACGGGACCTTGTTCAAACAACGTGGCAGAGTACAACACTCTGGTTATCGGCCTTCGACTTGCAAAAGAACGGAGGGTAGAGCACCTCGAAGCATATGGCGATTCACAGCTAATCGTTAACCAGATCCGGGGTTCATATGAAGTTCGTCATGAAGACATGATCCCCTATCACCAAATAGCGATTGACATCATATATGCCTTGGAATGGTTCTTCATAGAACACGTTCCCAGGCTCCAGAACATTGAAGCCGATAACCAAGCTGGCCTTGCCGCTTCCTTAGCGGTTTTGAACCATGCTCACCACTTGGTTGAAGTAATAGGCCGTGAATTGGTCTGTCCCAAGAACAATGTTCAATAGGTTCAGAGTTACTCCGCTCTGACAGTCGACGAAACACCAGACTGGAGACAGCCATTCATTGACTTCGTAGTCTACGGCATCTTGTCGGAGAATCCAAAAAAAATCACTTCCATCAGAAGGCGTTCCCTCAGATGCTTCTATGATACGGAGACAAAAATGCTGTATCGACGATAATACGATGGATTACTGCTTCGATGTCTATCAAATACAGAAGCCAAAGAAGCCGTGCGTGAAGCTCACGATGGCGTCTGTGGAGCCCATCAGCCTGGCCCAAAATTACAAGACCGCCTTCGTCGAATAGGCTACTACTGGCCTACGATGGTGGCGGATGCGATAGACTATGCAAGGAAGTGTAAAGCCTGTCAAGTCCACGCAGATTTTATCCATCAATTATCCGAGTTCTTACATCCAACGGTGGTATCCTGGCCATTCGAAGCATAGGGAATGGACATCATCGGTCCGATCACTCCACCTTCGTCTAGAGGACACCCTTTTATACTCGTAATCACAGATTACTTCTACAAATGGACGGAAGCTGTTTCGCTTGCAGAAATGAAGAAATCAAACATGATCAGCTTCCTTAAGCATCACGTCATCTATCGCTTCGGACTGTCTCGAAGGATCATCCACGACAACGGTCCAAAGTTCGTAAGCTACGCCTTCTATCGATTTTGCGACAAACATTGAATCCAGAATGTTGCTTCAACACTGTACAATCCATCGGCAAATGGTTTGGCAGAAGCGTTCAACAAAACTATAATCAAGCTGCTCAAGAAATTTGTGTCTTCCAATAAATGCGACTGGAATGAAAAGCTTGGCGAATGCTTATGGGCGTACCGTACTATAGTCCGGACGGCCACCGGGAACACACCATTCACTCTGGTGTATGGGTACGAGGCAGTTCTCCTTCTGGAGACCCAAATCCCCTCACTCCGTGTCGCCCTCACCTATCGATTGACGACAGATGATAATTACCGTCGCTGGTTCAAGAGTTGGAGGCTTTAGATGAGAAGCGCCTGCTAGCTCAACAACGAATCAAGCTGTATCAAGCACGCATCTCGGGAGCTTTCAACAAGAAGGTTAAACTCAGAACATTCCAAGTGGACGATCTTGTTCTTGCAGTTCGGAGGCCGATGGTTATGACTCATAAAATCGTCGGCAAATTCTAGCCAAAGTGGGAAGGCCCATTTGTCATCGAGGCTGTATTCTCCAATGGTGCTTACCGTCTCGCCAAACAAAATGGAAACTTGCTCATGTACCCGTCAACGGTAAGTTCCTGAAGAAGTATTATGTCTAAACGACATCCTCCAAACCTACAAGACTATTAAGTTATGTGCCCTTAGGTACCGCTGAACTTACACTCTGGTCATCCCAAATGAATCTATATCGCATCTTCTGGGTAGTAAGTCATGTATGATCATACCTCTGAACTTCCTTCCCAAAAGAGCATCTTTCTCATGATCTAATGCCCGTACTTTCAGTGCATAAACAGGGTAACAGATCCACAAATTTCCTAAAACAACCACGTCGATGCCACCTCTCAGTTGTTTCGCTTCCGCCAAAAAAAAATCACCCCCTCACGTAGAACTTCCACGTCCATATTACCTCTGAGTTGTTCTATGTACCCTTCATAGAGTCCACTCCTGGCACGTCCTCATTACCTCTGAGTATGAAGGATCCATTGAAGAAACCTTCAAATTTACCACGTCCTCATTACCTCTGAGTAAATATGTTGGTTTTCTCTCGACCTATTATCCGTACCCAAGACCGAAGTATGCCAAGAATAATAGGCCCACAAATGTCCTCGGTTGACCACAAATGTCCTCTGCTAACCACAAATACTGTACTAAGTTTTCTAGTACATGTGCCTCATTTCTCATCATGCCTCGAGAGCCCAGCTGCTCCATGGCATTCTTTCTCTCGATACCAAGAACTTCCATGGCCACCTTACCATAGAATTGTTCTAAGTAACCCTATCAAACTTGTTATCCGTACCTAAACCAAGGTATGCCAAGGGTAATAGGTCCACAAATAGTCCCCCAATAGGGCAAATACCATAACATCACAAACGCAACAAGCAATACAAATGAAGGATAAAATAAAATATACTCTTTTATTTGAAAGTCAAAGGTACTACATGTTCTGGGACTACGTCCCTCTCAAAAAGGAAAGAATATAAATAAAGAAAAGGCCGACTATGGTTCGGCGCCACATAACTCCCTGAAACGGTCCCTCAGCAGGGCCGTCGACCGCTCAAACCGCTGCTTAGCCCGGTGCTCGGCCTCCTGAGTTAGCCGCTCCGCATCCTCCAGATGCGAATGAGCCCGCCAGCCCTCTTCAAGCTTCTTTAGAGCACGCTCCAAGCCAGCAGAAGCTCGAGTGACCTTGTCGGCTTCTTGAACAACCAGCTCCTTATCCGCGCGGGCAGCCTCGAGCTCAGATTCCAAGAAACTCAGTTTTCTCTGAAGTTCGAGGATCTGCTCTCTCGTATCAATTACCCTACGGGAGGCGGCCGCTTCCCAAGCCATGTAATCCTCTCCCCTGCGGCTCAACTGATCATACTGCAGAGACAGGCGGTGGAGGTCCCCCATTATAATCGGCTTGGTCGTATCCCGAGTAACCCTCACCTTCTCCATGGAAGTTATGAGAAAGGCGCACTCTTGATCTATTGCTGCAGACAGATCAACTTGTTGCAGTACTTGAAACTGGGCCACAAGCTGATCGGCCTCCAGCAATTTGGGTTCCAGGAGCTCAACAATCCAATTTGGGCCAAGGCAAAAGAGGTCCCCCTCTCCACCGCAGCCTCGATTCCTCGTCTCAGATGGCCGTAAAAACTGTCAACCACATCCTTTGACGCTTTATCCAGAACTTCCGTAGAAGACGGCGTCAAAGAAAGGGTAGCTGGCAAGGACGAAGAAGATGCACCAGAACTTGCTGTCCCCGCCACAAGGAAAATAAGTTCCGAGAGAAAGGATACTTGAATAGCGGCCAATTCCTTCTCCGCAACCCGAAGGGTCTGGAGAGTCGACAGGGCAGAAAGGTCGACCCCCAGAGCCACATGAATAGAGGAGAGGGCGGGGACCATTTCTCCCTACCCCGGCCGTTCCGCCGTCTGCTCTCCCGAACTCGATTCAGTGGGAGGCCCCTCAATATATGTTAGAGGAGGCACACTTTCATCCACCAGATTCTCTCTGGCCAGCTCCCCCCCGATAGTGTCCATCGTTGGCAGTAAAGGAGCAGGACCTGTATGTCCGAAGCAACTATCAATCAACTTAACCCGAAGGATGTGATGATAGAGCAAATGAATCTCTTAGCTGGTCAAAATTTAACTTAGCTTACCAGGGAAGAGTTGCTGGGACTGAGGTTCGCTCTCAGCCACCGTATCCTCTTCACCAGCAACATCCGACCCGAAAGCAACTGGTTCATCTGCCCCAGCCGCCCCGGAAGGAGATATAACTGGTTCAGTATCACCCGGCTGAAGTTTAGCAGCCTCGAAGACGGGGTCAGCAGATTCTACGTCACCCTGGGTTGAGACCTCAGCAACGGAAGGAGCCTTACCTATCACCGGAAGAACTACGGCAGAAATAATCTAGGCACACATGTCACTAATCAAAGTGGTCAAGGCCGGGTCGACTTCAGAGTCAGGGGCCAGTTCTCGAGGGTCCGATTCTTCTGACACCTGCAAAGAAAAGAAAATAATTAGGTCATTGTTCAAAAAAAGAGCTAAAGAAGAAGATGGTTGTAATTTAATTCACTTCTGAAACGACGTCATCCTCGTCTCTCTCCTTGATGAGCAGCCTGCGAGGTTTAGACGCAGTTCGTTTCATGGAATAAGTCATGCCGCCAACGGCGGGCTCAGGTCTGCATCGCTTGCGCGAAGGACCAGGAACTACCGGCGGCTGATCCGCCACCACCTCATCAGTAGGAGGAAGAGAGTTATCAGGGTCATGCTCGTCATCCTCTTCGTCCGCGTCGGCAGACTCTGAGTCTGACAAAGCAACTGTGTTCTCCCGCTTCTTCCTCGTCTTGGACCCCTGGGGCTTCTCCGCCAAGCCTGTACCAACAATAAACTGGTACTCGGGTCGAAGCCAACAGGAGGCTTGCTCGCCGTAACATGGTATAGAGCCACCAAATACAAAATCTCTCATGGCGCCTCAGCATCAGAAACTGAGAAGCTCCTACGGGTGTGAACCGTGTCATAATAATGCCAGGCCCTGATGCCGTCAAGCACGCTACCTTCAAAACCCAGACAAATACTGGGACTTTCCAAGAGTAGCTGACTATACCCAAACTGTCAGGAGAACCTACTAGGCAAGTAAGGCTCCAAATAGATAGTGTTGCAGTTGTAGTATACTAGGTGCGCAGGACGGATGTTACGCAACCAAAGGAGCATCTTCTCAGGCAAGAGGTGAGAAGGCCCGGTACCATCAATATGTACATCCCTCACTTTTTCATCGATAAAATGACGAACAGACACAAAAAAGTTGTATTCGTCCACTCTCGCTAGAGCCCTCCGACAGGCTGGCATAGTGCTACACTTCCACGGCTGATGGTGATATTCGAAGATAAAGGCATCATCAGATGTAACGTCGTCCTCTATGCCAGCCCTCATCAAAGACCGGTAGTACATCAACAACCACCCCATCAGATAATGATAGGGCAGTTTAACGCGTTCAAAGTCCTTCGTTGTGTCACGGGCGATGACCTTGAACGAGAAGGCACGGAGGCCACGGTGTATGCTGCATACCATGGCCGGAAGAAGAGCTAGTTTGGCCCCGAAGACTAGCTTCACGACAGCGAGGATAAAGTTACGGCTGATCCTCTCAATAGAACAAGCCCCTCTCGAGACCACACAATTTTACAGCCACACCATTAGGAACCCTGCCAGGAGTGCCTTCTCTGACAGCTGCTGAGTACCCTGATAAAAATAACTAAAGGAGTCAACGTGACTCCCAAACCTGTCGCATGTGGCCCGTGACCTTTTGGCAGTCAACACCAGGTCCTGAACTTCCTCCTGGGTTTGAGGATTTCAAGGGGAAACCCGGCCTGAGGCACCTAGCGTAAAAAGGTATGTGAGCCATGTCCGGGTGTGAGGAAGGTTCCCTTCCGAACTACCGTCCTTCTTGATGGACGTCTAGTGGTAGGTACAGTGATGACATAGTAGTTCCCGATATACGGCAATAAAGCCCGTGAACCGCCGATCCAAATCCTCGAACTCTTCGTTCGTCGGAGTATACACTTCAAAGACTTCTTCCCTCCAGGCAGCTTAGAAACTGCATACATCTCATGGAGAGCGGGTCCCATCTCTCCTCCAGGCGTAAAGAAGGTTCCCGTCCGCCGGTTGTACATCTCTAGGAGAGCCATGAACAGCGTCTTATTCATGGACAGACCGTGACAGGTGCCTCGAATGGCGTGATAGAGGCCGATCTCACGAAGAAGAGTCTCATACTTCCGTAGAATCCACGTGGTCAAATTGGCCTACGAGGGGATGGGGTTTATCCAATTCAACAACGCCAATCGGCCAACTGGATAGGACCCCTTCCTAGCAAGTTGGTTCAGAAAAGTGACGGCTTGAGAGAACTTAAAATTGGGACCCTGTACATTTGAGAAGGTACCCGGGGCTAACCCCCTCATGTAGCAACTGACTGATACCTTGTCCGTATACATTGACCCCAAATTTCTGTTATAATGGATCTTACCCACAAACATCCCCGACTGGCTCGAAGTTAAGGAGTCCACCATCTTTCTGTCCATCGGCAGCATGTTAAACCACGACAGCAGAAAATGATGCTCCATCATAGGAATATGGATCGCCATTCCGTCAGAAGTGAAGCTCCAGCTCTCGAATATATCCAGAACTTGGGGTTTCTTCACAGTCAAGGCATCCCCGAAGAGGAACTCAGGCTTCAGAAATTCTCCTCTCAATCGTCTCGAGTTCATTATGGCAAAGAGAAAGTAAAAGGACTGGTTCTTGATAGCATTCAGCCTCTCCACAGGCTCGTCTTTGGAAAGTTGGTTCACCACATACTCGACTATATGGTCGAACCGCACACCCACAGTAGATTGGGCTGAACCCACCAAGGGCTCTCCCGCAGGATTGACAGGCAGATTCACTGAAAAAAGACAAAGGAAACAAGTTAGAAGATGGCCAGGTAAAACCACTTAGTGTTTCTGGGCTTATGCGGCTCTATTTTGGCGAGGCCTCATACGACCCAGTTCAAGTGAACATATACGGCTCGGTTTAGCGAGTGTTCATGCGACACGGTCTAGAAGTGCTTATGCGGCTCTGATTTTAGCGCGGCCTCATGCGGCTCAGTTTAATAGGGCTTATGCGTCTCTGATTCAGCGGGTGCTTATGCGGCCCAGTTCAAGTGAGCTCATACGATCCAGTTCGACAGGGCTTATACGGTTCTGGTTTGGTAGGGTCTTATGCGGCTCTGATTCAGCAGGTGCTTATGCGGCCCAGTTCAAATGAGCTCATGCAGCTCTATCTAGCTGGTGCTTATGCGGTCCAGTTTAACAGGGCTTATGTGGTTCTGGTTTGGTGGGGTCTTATGCGGCTCTGATTAAGCGGGTGCTTATGCGACTCAGTTCAAATGAGCTCATGCGGCTCTGTCTAGCGGGTACTTATGGGTCCCAGTTCAAGTAAGCTCATGCGACTCTATTTAGCGAGTACTTATGTGGTCCAGTTTAACAGAGCTTATGCGGCTCTGATTTTGTGGGGTCTCATGCGGCACAGGTCAAGAGAAAGCTTATGCGGTACTGTTCGATGGGTCTTCATGCTGCCCAATTTGTAAAGTGCTGATGCAGCCACAAGATGACTCTCATGCGGCACATACAACACAGTATCATCATAATAAAGTTGAACAGTTCAGTGAAGACGAAGAAGGGCTCGTGCATAAACATGCGACGTAGCCGTTATGGTTAGGATTTGAGTCCATGTAGCTTTCTCCCAACAATCTTACCAGCAATGGCAGGGTGAACATCAGGGTAAACTGGGGCACAGCAGTCGATGGAGAAGCCGCTCCCTTACCCTTCGCCGCAGCGCTCGAGGAGGCCTTAGAAGTCTTGGGAGCCATTGATGATCGAAGGAGAAGAAGACGGCAGCTAGGGCAAGAAAAGCTTGAACAAGAGGAGAGAGTAAAGTGTCTCTCTCTAAAACTTTTCCATATTTATAGGCGGACAGCGGGCACGTAGACCGATAGGCGCTTCGGGTTATTGGCCGCCTAGGAGACGGAACAGACTCTTGGGTCATCGAGGCAAATCCAAAGTATATTTAAAGTCGACTCTTGGGATCTTACCCAAAAGACAGCTTCAAATAAAAACAAATCAAGAGCAATAATGAGACGTCCATGTGGCACAGGACCATTATACGGCCAGAACAGTCCATGCGGCTAGGAAGTCTATGCGGCCAAGAGCGGTCCATACGGCCAGAGCAGTCCATGCGGCCAGAGCGATCCATGCGGCCAGAACATTCCATGCGGCCAGAGCAGTCCATGGTGCCACAGCGATCCATGTAGCCAAAACATCCCATACGGCCAAAGAAGTCTATGCGGCAGGAAGAGCTTATACAGACATATCCATGCTTCTTATTCAAAGTATTTTAATTTTGCAAATTAAAAACTTTGAAGGGGGTCTTGTAGAAGCATAGAAAAATATAAATAAATTCTTATACGACCCAAAAATCAGCCCTATACGGCTCATAGCTGAAGGAGCCTTTATACGGCTCAAAAGACCCGAGAGCTTCATGCGGCTCAAAAAGATGAAGGGGGAGCCACGTGGCCTCATGCGGCTCAAAACAGGCCTTTACAGATGGCCATAAATACTCTGATCAGCTGGCACATTAATTATCCTGACATAGGAAGGCGGTAGCTCTGACAACGAAGGGTTGACAGCTCTGACATAAAGGTTAAAAGATGGCTCTGTCATAATGGCATGCTCCTAGAAAGACGAGATAAAATCTTTATAGCTGGCACAATCCACCAATTCCAAAGCCCCTTATGCGGATCGCTTCAAAGACTTCCATGCGGCTCGGTCGTAGGATCCACCCAATGAGGTTCAGTTGGAGGCCACCCCCATGCGGCTGCCACTCTCATGCGGTTCGGATTGTGGGGGCCACCCTTATACGGTTCAGTTGGGGTTCACTACTATGCGGCTGCCACTCTCATGTGGCTCGGATTGTGGGGGGCCACCCTTATGCGATTCAGTTGGAGTTCACTCCTATGCGGCTGCCACTCTCATGCGGCTCAGATTATGGGGGGCCACCCTTATGCAGTTCAGTTGGGGTTCACTCTTATGCGGCTATCACCCTCATGTGGCTGCCACCTTCATGCGGCTCGGTAGTTGGGGCCACGCTCATGCAGCTCTGCCAGGACGCCCCGTCTATGCGGCTCGAATCACAATGGCAGTAGGAACACGTGGCAGGAGATCGACTAAGACTTATTCTCCTGTATTCGTACAGTTCTCAGCGTAATGACGGTTGGGACATATGGCAGAAGATTGAACGAGACTTATCCCATCAGATTTGATGCTATCAACAAATAATCACAATACAGATTTGGTGCAATCAACATTAACTGCCAGATCAATTTCCAACAAACTATCCAGATTTGTTAGAGTCAACATTAACTGCCCAGATTTGTTGTAAGCAACATTAACGGCCCATATTAGTTTCCAACAAACAAGATCAAGGCTAATCTTAACCAAATTTCTAACTGCCCACTTTTTAAGGAGCAATTATTGCACACCCTACTTATCACAAAGCCCTATAAATAGCAAGGTGCCATTCTCTTGCAAAACCCTAAAAAAAGAAAGCGGCAGAGACACAAAGAGAACTATAGAGCAAAGAGCATCCAGGAAGAGCATTTTTTCATTAGAGTAGAAGCGTCGTCCGATCGTCCAAGGAGTAAGGCAGAGTTGATAGCACTCTTCCGAGCCTCTACCGTCACCCCCAGAAAAACAAAACAATTGCACTTTAGATTGCTTTTCCTAGGTTTTGTTCCTAGGATCTCTTCTGTACAAGCGAGTTTGTAGTTGTGAAGTAAAAGTCCAGGCCTCCCATAAAACTGTTCTGTTCTTTTATAATCAATGGCAAACAAACTTCTGTAATAATAATACATATAATAGTATTAATAATAATAATAATTATTATTATTATTATAAAATAAATAATTTAATACTAACATTATGTATATAATAATCAGTAAAAATTTATAATAATAATAATAATAAATAAAAATAGTTGTTATATGTATAGCTATGCAAATGGAGTGCAATGATGCTATTCTTCCTTTATTAGAGGGAGAGAGAGAAATTTAGAGTTTGAGAGTGGAAGAGGTGAGCGAACGAGAGAGCGGTGGAGAGAGAGAGACAGAGATGGAAAAGAAGAAGTGGCGGAGGAGAGAGTGAGGACGAGCAGAGGGAGATCGGAGAGGGAGCGGAGGAGATAGGTCAGGGTGAGGAAACGGGGTTGCTCACCTGGGTCAACACGGACAGGTAGCGCTCGTGGTGGTGCAGCTACGGGGTCTGGTGGAGGAACGTACTCAGGGGTGACGCTCGACATCATTGCATAGATCTGCGATGACAGCGAGCAGTCAAAAGTAGGCGCCGGTGTCCGCCGTAGGCGCGGAGAAGATGAGCTGACGGCATCGACAAGTTGGTGAGGGTTTTTATATATTTTTTTCTTGTTTTCTTTTTCTGGGTGATGGTGGTGGTGGTATTGGTTTTAGGGTGTGTACGGAGAAGAACCGGTGGTGGCAGTGTGGCCTCAATGGTCGGGTCCTATTGGTGGTTTTGTGGCCGACGAGTGGTGGAAGCAGGGAGTTTGGTTGGAAGAGTGGTTATCGTGGTGGCGCTCCGACGAGGTTGGCCGGCGATATTTGACAGGAAAGACGACGGTGGTGATGGAGGTTTCGACAAGAAGAAGGGGTGATAGCCGGGTGATGTGATAGGCTACGGGTTTGAGGCTAACCGGTGGTGGCCAATGAGGATGCTGGAGGCGGCGGGTCGGGTTGTAGTAGTGGTGGTGGTGCTAGAAGTCACCCTGGTTGGTCGGAGACGGCGGCGTATGGGACGCTGGATGGAGATGTGGTTGTGGAGGCTGCGGTGTCGGTCGAAAGAAGAAGAGGGTGGCCAAGGCGGCGAGGTAGAACAAGGACAAGACTTAGGGTTTGGGTTTTTAGGTGTTTTGTCGGCATGTCCTGCGTGACACCGACACGAGATAGGGTTGAGATTGTATGGGTGTGTCAGACACGGTAATCGTTATATGTAATTGTAATAATCAACATATTAGAAAGATACCTAGGGTCGGACCCGAGGCTAACACGAAAATTATGGACACTGACACGGTGCACTCACAAATGCGTGGAGGAAATTTGTTGATAACAATTTGTGGAGGAAAACCAAAGGGAGGTGTAGACACTTACAAAAAAAGTAAAGAATCACTGTCTTTTCTTATTAGCACAAGGCACTACAAATCGAGTACACCTGAGAGATCTTGTACTGAGAATCCCCGAGTATAAAAAGAATTCTGGGAAATGGGATAATGGAGATCGAGCGACAATTGCGGCTTGACACTCCGATTTACAAGAGTGGGAGAAAACCTAAGAAAATTGCCAACTCTCTGATCACTGGCAAGAAAGGAAGAAATTTGGCTCTGAAATGCTCTATGTTCTCTCCATTTGAAGAGGCATATGTTCTCTATTTATAGTCATTTTGTACTGAAACGACCGTTAGCACACAGGTGGAGAATACACTGATCTTCCTTTGTGTGTATAGTATTGCTTTGGGTTCATAGGATGTAGGTGCATAAGAACTGGATGATCATGGATAGATCGTGGGGTTGATGTGGCCGCATGCTTCGGCCCATGACTGGTCGTGGATGTTGACCGAGTCGTAGAGTTGTTCTGTCTTGGGCGCATAGTGCAGGAAAACAATTATGCGTCCACTTGTAGATAAATTATGTGGGTGCATAACACTTTGTTATATGTGGGCACATAGCTAATTCTTTATGTGGGTACATAGAACTGCTACATGTTGGCACATAGTCACTTCTTTATGTGGGTGCATATTATGGATATTTTTATGCTTCTACAAGACCCCCTTCAAAGATTTTGATGCTCGAACGAGTTTGAAATACTTTGAAAGAAGCACGGGGGACTATCTCCTTATGGCTCTGTGGGCCATAACAGACCATCTCTTTGGGCGCATAGATATTGCCATGCTGTCAAAGATGACTGTTGACATCTTCCTCAAAAATCTGAATTGACAGATTCATTGGGACAGAATTTGAAGGTGTGCATCCTTTATACGATGTCTACGCATAGTCCATATCAGTAATACATAGTCCACATCAGCAAAATAGTGGTTGCATACTCTTCAAAGAACAAGTCTTTGCGTGGGCACATAGACCATTTGGGCGCATAACTTCTCCTTTGTGCGAATAAATAGGCCTTGAGGAGAGAGAAAATTCATTCTCCTACTTTCTCAAAAAACTTCCAAGAGACTTTTTATTTCTTTTCTGCAAGAACATGTCTCCCAAGGCTGTCAAGAAGTCCGCGAAGGGCAAGAAGGCTGCACCGGACGGTTCTCCTCCTTCGATAACGTCTCCACTAGTCCAAGACCCCATTCTGGATGAGGCTATGCTTTAAAATAAAGTCTCGAGCATTAATTTGCGATGCTCAGACTTCTTTCTGCTTGGGCATATAACCATTGATATGCGCCCAAAGCAATATACCTCTGTGCAGCATTCTTATGCGCCTACAGAAGTATGCGTCCACACACTTATTGTGTATCATGTGCCCACATAGAACACTTCTGTGTTTGAAAATTCATATGCGCCTACAGCTTGTTTGGGCGCATAGATACTGGGAGCATAGAAATTTTTCAGCACTTAGCTCTTTTTTCTGTAGATTCTAAGTCTGACTTTTTCCTGTCTTTGCAGTTGACATGGTCGTCCTGGAACTCAGCAGAATTCCTCTCAACTCTGCTCGCCAAGCTCTTCATTTAAGCCTCGTCACTAGCATGATTAGGAATGTTCAGGTTAAGATTAGCCGGAACCAGCCTTCAGTGCGAATGATCGCTATGCTTGAACTGGATAAGATATTCCTGAAGTAGATGATAAATGATGAGAAGTTCTTGCTCGGAGGGGCGCAGAACTTTAAGTGACCGTACTTCTTATTTGGCGATGGCCTAGGATTTGAGGACGGCGAGATGATACGCCTGAACGACCCTTTGGTGGTCAGGTTGAAAAACCTAAGGATATGGTTATCGTCTATAGATCAACAATATCCTCTATCGGTGTTCACCGATCTAGCTGTATGAAGACAGATGAAACACTACCAGAATAAGTCATTTTAGCGACGCCTAAAGACGTCGCTAAAACTCCTTAAGACGTCGCTAAACAAGTTTAGCGACGTATTTTACGATGTCTTCCTCTTGTCGCGGAAACCTTAGTCGCTATTTGGAAAGACATCGCTGATCGTCGCCAACACCGACATTTACCGACGCAAGATTACGTCGGTAATATACCGACGTTTACCATCGTTTCGTCGATGAAATGGCGACATTTTTTATGTCGCTATACATTGGTGTTTTCTAGGAAAATTACTAACGTTTATGATGTCACTCTGTGTCGGTATATCCTGGATAATATTATCGACGTTTTGTAATGTCGCTATACATCGGTATTTTCTGGGAAAATGAGATAAAATCCTGGGAAAGTTACCGACGTCTACCGATGTTTACCGACGAAAATAATGTCGCTATACGTCAGTATCCAGGCAATATATGGCAGTTTAGCGACGTCTACCGACGTATTTTGACATCGGAAAGCGTAAACATCAGTAAATTTTAAAAAAATTACAGTATGTAGTTTTTTCCACAGAATCATTTTCACCCTGCAGTTTAATAAATAACACTGAAACACAATACACAAGCACATTATATCCCTGGGTTCGCCGACCCCTTCGGTGGAACACTCAACACCGGTAAATTAACATCCAAATGAAATAAATAACAACATAAAATAACCAAAGTCCACACAACATATATAAACCAATATCCAAATTGTCATGGGTCTACACAACCAATAACCAATGTATCTACGCAACCAATAAACAAGTGTCACAAACAAATAAGTGTGACAAACAAATAGTAAACATAAACAAGTACTCAAACACTCAATACAAATAGTCCTAACTAGGACTACTGTGGATCTCGAGCAGGAGGGGGCGCGCCGCGACGAAGGGCTAAAAAAGCTCATAGTCCTCCTATGAAATCGATACCGATGAAGGAGGTAGTGACGTCGGTGGAGTCGGTGTCGATGAAGAAGGCAGTGGCATCGGCGTAGTCGACGACGATGAAGGTGCACCCGGAGGACAATAACGCTCCAACGCTGTAAGTCGTTGGTGGTATGAATCCATGGTAGATAACATTCTATCACTGCTATCAACCACTGAATCCAGCACCAATCTCAGCCTCTCGTCCATGGTCATCTGTGATGCCTGCAGATCCAATACGCTGCGCTCTGTCGACGCTCTAAGATTAGTGACGCTCCGCTCTGTCTGCTCAGTCACATTCCTGAGCTCTATAATGCTGCGGTCGAGCGCATCTAATCGTGCTATAAGCGCAGGCTCGTCCGACTGGTGCTGAGATCGGTCCTGAATCCGTCGTAGCAGCTCGTCATGGAGAGACTCCATCATCTGGTGGACTCGGGCAGACTCCTGGGATGGTTGTGGACCATGCACACTAGCAGGGGATGCCCTAGAGGACTGGCTCGCAACCAGGACGCCATAGGATCTCGTATCGTAGCACGTACCCCTACGGAGGCCACCAGCGGCGGGCATCCACAGCTCGTCCGTCAACGGAGCTTGAATGGGCTGCGAGGAAGTACCGGTCTCTCCCTCAGTAGGTGCACTAGCAGTCGCCCGATCCCGAAGCCTCTGATACTCGGCCTAGAAAGTATGAATAGTACTCTATGATTTCTAATCTCTAATTAATGTACTTATTTTTACTAACTACATGAATATTTATTTACATGCATATTTACTAAGTTATATTAAAATTAACATGAAGTGTTATAATTAACAAATAGTATTATAATACTTACATAGGCTAGCTCGGCCCTCTCGTCAATAAGGCCTTCGCCCTTTCGATGGGTGGCCAGGAAGACGGTTACCATGTCGGCGTTATCGACCTTCCTTACCTGTATTTAAATATATTATCTTAGTAATACTTTATCGAATTTGTATTAAAATAATATTTCTTAAAAAAATACATACCAGACGACAGAAATATTCCGTCATCGGAATCGACCCACCGTACCACTTCGAGGCATGCTGCCTAGCCGCCTTGGCCTTCTCAGACTTTTATTTGCACCTTGGCTCGTTGAATCGAGCCTTCATCGTATCCCACAGATCAGAGGTGATCCAACCTTGGATCGACTTTTCGGCACGATCACTAGCCTTCTGATCATTAATAGCATCGCGGATCAGCTTAGCAGCGACAGCAGGAAACATTCCCTCGATCAGTTTGGCCCGGTACTTTGGATAGAAAAACATATCCTAGAAGAGTACGTAGACCAAATATTTATCAGTTATATATAATATGCATAAATCAAATGATTCATGTTAAAAGCAAATCTATTTTAACCTTAAAGCACGCAAACCAGTAGGCCTTCCTATCATCCGGAGCATCCAAGTAGTTTATCCATGGACCACCATAATTTTACCTCAGGACCTGGCCTAGGCGTCTCTGTACCGACGGGGGACGATATCTATACAGACATATTATATTCATGAGAAAAGTTGATTTATGATAAACACAGAAAAAATGATAAACCAAAATACTTACTTTATACCGTCGGCCCAGATCTCCGTACTCGTCTCCTCCGGAGGTGCACAGGCATCATTTGCCTGATACTGGTCGGCCGTCGGCGCAGCCTCATCCATCTGCTCATCTGCCTCCATCGTCGTATCTGCAGGAGGATCGCTACTCTCGGGAGAAGTCTCAGGCCTAGAACTACTCGTCCCAGGAGATATGCTACGTAGCATCGTGGCGGACAGAGCTACTGTCCGATACACAGGAGTACTGGGCGACGAAGATCTAGAGCCAGTACCAGTAGGAGGTACTGAAGAAGAACCCCGTCCTCTAGCAGTACCACTAGTAGGTACCGAAGGAGTACCCTGTCATCTGCCAGAATCAGTACCCTGTGTCCCATGTCGGGAAATGAGGAACGATCCACGATGACCTATCATAACTGATAACAACATATGATGAGATATAACAAAGACAACAAATAATAGGGACTAGAAATATGGAAGTGCAACAAAGACAAGATAATAACCAAGACAACATATGATGATACATTTTACAAGAAACATCTAAGTCCAGATAGTATATTTTATAAGAAACATCTAAGTTCAAATAGTATATTCTACAAGAAACATCTAAGTCCAGATAGAAAATTCAGATAATAACCAAGACTAGATAATAACCAACTCTACATAATAAGAAAATGAAAGTACATCTCTCTCAATCATCTTCAGAATAATCATCTTGTCCGTCTTTCTCGTCCTCAGCTTCCTCTTCCTTCTCATCTTCACTTTTATCTTTGCCTTCGACGGCTTCGTCTTCCTCTTCGAATAATTCTACATCTTCTACATTATGTGTCGTGTAATGCGTAACTTCCGTGGAGTCCACATTAACAATATTGGTTACAAGAGGTAGCTCGTCCTCCTGATAAACTTTTTCGTCAACATCAAAAGTATTTCTTGCTTTAGTCTTGCATACTGCCCACCAGTCAGACTTCGTTGCTCCCCTCTCGGATAAGCTGTGATGTAGACGAGCTGAGCTTGA
Organism: Iris pallida; assembly: GCA_029216955.1. Classification (NCBI taxonomy): domain Eukaryota; kingdom Viridiplantae; phylum Streptophyta; class Magnoliopsida; order Asparagales; family Iridaceae; genus Iris; species Iris pallida. Next base: position 2,790,272 of record JANAVB010021792.1, read on the forward strand.
GTTGCTAGGACAAATTTCATAGCCTTGATATCTACGCTTGTAGTTTATATCCACAAGACCATGCATGTTAATTTTCCAACCTTAATTTTCAGTCGGATCGAACCATTCACACTTGAAAAATACGATCTTTGCAGGTTCTCTGCCATAATTATACGTCAACTCCACAATCTCTCGCAAGATGCCAAAGAAATTATTTCCTTGATCGATGTCTTTGTAGTTCAAAGATTTGATACACAAACAACTATTTTTCGTGGAATCAAGATCCAGGAAGCTGTCTCTGATCGGAGCATTTGTCGACTTGAACCGAAAGCCATTGATACAGTAACCTGGACATTTTAACAAAAGTAATTGGTCCCTTGGCAAGAGTTCTAATTAATTCAATCTCGGGTGAAATTAGACGATCGACCTAAATACCAAAGAAGAGATAGTAAGTTATTTATTGTGCAGTTGCATTAAAAGAGGCCAGTAATTACCGGGGTGCTTACATATTCCCTCAACCAAGAAGGAAAATAATGTCTCATTTCTTGTTCTAATGCTTCGTCTGTTAGGTAGGGTCTAACCGACCTCAACTCAGCATTATATGTGCTGAAAAACAACGAAGCAACCGTCGATTAGTACAATAATATTAGCTTATACTATTACATTGAGATTACGTAAACTCATCATTAATTACTTACCCCTCTAGCTTCTCTACTTCATCCTCGTCGCAATTGAGTAATACATATAACTGAGCAGCCCTTAGCTCTTTGTCATTCAAATGTCTCTTCTTCATTTTCCCCGAAGGCTTTCCGGACGCATTGAATACTTTCATTATTCCAACATTAGATTCTTGATAACTGTCGTCATTTCTCGGAGCCCTCATTCTATTCGTAGCAACATGAGGTTTGAAATACGTCGAGCAGGAGTTCGTAATCTCCTCGATAATATAGGCTTCACAAATTGAACCCTCGATCCGAGCCTTATTTTTCACCTTCCTCTTTAGGTGGTTCAAATGCTGCTCAAACGGGTACATCTTTCGATAACCGACGGAGCCACCAATACGTGCCTTGTAGGAAAGATGAATTGACAAATGCTCCATGGAGTCGAAAAATCCAGGAGGAAATACCTTCTCGAGCTTGCACAGTGTTACCGCAATATCATTCTCCTGTTTTTCTAGACGATCGACGAGCAACTTACTAGAACAAAGATCTCTGAAGAATATGCTAAGCTCGGTCAATGGATCCCAAACAACCGGGGGTAAGAATTTCCAAAATACAATCGGAATTAACCTCTCCATGAATACGTGACAATCATGGCTCTTCATACCGGTCAGTTTGTTCTCCTTGAGGTCGATACATCTTCTCAAGTTCGAAACATACCTTTCAGACCTTGAATACACCTACAAAGTCTCACTTTATTCTCCTTCTCTATTGTGAAAATTGCCTTAGGCTGCTTCAACTTCCCATTCCCATCCTCTATCAAATACAATGCAAGACGTCTACATATTTCTTCCAAGTCCAATCTAGCCTTTGGATTGTCTTTCGTCTTCCCCTTTACGTCCATTACAGTATTAATTATGTTGTCAAACACATTTTTCTCGATATGTATGACATCAAGGTTATGTCTAATCAGATTGGTGCTCCAATATGGCAGATCCAAGAATATACTCCTCTTCGTCCAGTTATGAGTACGACCAAATCCGTCACATTTGTAGCCCGTAGCAGGCTCTTCTTGGTAAATATTTTACCTCTTCCCATATCGTGTATCCGGGCCACCTTGGCAGGGTATTAGCCTTCTCCATAATGTCAGCATGAAAAGCATTCATGTTCCTCCGGTACGGATGATCCTTCGACAGGAATTGTCCATGACAATCAAAGAAGCACGGTTTGCCTCCGTATTTCAAACGGAAAGCCTTAGTACGGTCTATTGGATACGGACATGAAAGACGACCATGCGTGCTCTATCCAGATAACATACCATAGACCAGAAAGTCGTTGATGGTCCACATAAGTGTTGTCCGTATCTGAAAATTTTGTTTTCTAGATACATCGTACGTGTTGGAACCTACTTCCTACAACTGATTCAACTCATCAATCAATGGCTGTAAATAAACATCGATGTTCCTTTTCGGATTGTTTGGACCTGGGATAATAATGGTAAGGAACATATACGAAGTCTTCATGCACATCCAAGGCGGTAGATTGTACGGAGTGACGATCACAGGTCAATATGAATACTGGGATCCTGAAAGTCCGAATGGGGTAAAACCGTCGGAGCAGAGACCCAATCTGATATTACGCAGATTAGAAGCAAAATTTGGATACTTTCGATCAAAGTGCTTCCATGCTTCTCCATCAGATGAGTGATCCAACACTCCTTCGGTCTGTTCCCGCTTATGCCAACTCATATTTTCTACAGTTTCCTTCACCATAAACAACTGCTACAACCGCGGCGTCAACGGCAAGTAGTGCATCGAATCGGTAGTCTTCCTGGGACCGATAGACTTTCCTCTGTCACTGCCCATGTAGCGATCGGCGCCACAAAATCTGCATGCGTCTTAATCCTTGTCGTATTTGTAGTACAACATGCACCCGTTGCGACATGCATCGATTTTCTCGTATCCCATCCAGAGCGATCTCACCATCCTCTTAGACCTGTAGAAGTCTTTCGGAAACTTAGCACCCTCAAGCAATATTTCAATAAGCAACTCCATAAGACAGTTGTAGCAATCTTACGACATGTTAAAATTGGACTTGATGCTTAATAATCTTGTAACAACCTCCAACAGTGAATGATCCTCACAACCAGGATATAATGGAGTCTTTGCATTCTCCAGCAGCTCCATGAACAGTGCAGCATCGGCGTTCGGTGCCTCCTCAGGTGCATAATGATCGTCTGGATCGAAACTAGGCCCCGCCGCATCAAAAACCATGTTCACCAACCCATCGTCACAAGCAGCGTTGTTATGGACATCCACATAAGGCTCATACTCCGATGCTAAAGACACAAGTTCTTCGTGCGCGCTCCACTGACAGTAATTTGACGTGAAACCCTTCGAGTATAAATAATACATGACTTCCACTTCTCGATGATATTTCATGTTACAACATCTCACACACGGACACTTAATTTTGGTACCGTCCATGTACTGAGGGAACGCCTTGGCAAACTACTGGAACTGTTGTACACCCACTATGAATTCATCCCGTACACCGCACATGTCATCAGGATGACGATTGTACATCCACGAACGATTCCATAAGTAGTAATTCATATCCATTTGAAGATAATTCTGCAAAGATAGATACACATATTGGATTATATTGTCCAAATGGATGCATAGACACAAAAGTATTCGATTATACCTACACTTCTAGGATACTCTATACACTCTTATAGTAACTAGGAGTCCTATGATATTACCTATCTCATGTACACTCTTCACACACATACACACATATTACCTACCACATGTAGGGCTCAAGTCAAGAGTATAGTGCAATGGTATGCTATCATTCATGCCTATAAAAAGGCATACCATATACGCTACACTAACAGGAGTAAGGTATGTAGCAACGGTATGCTATCAGTCATGCTTATAATAAGACATATAGTGTACTACATACTAGCAATCAAGTAAACAAACGTATCATATAGGACGCCAATATAGTATAAGGTATATCGTGCCTATACTCAACACGCTAAGACTTAGGTGACTACATGCCCTTTGGTGTTCTTTCCTCCCCGACACGACATGACACGAATGCAAGCGTACTATATACTAGCCCGTAGGGGAAAAATGGTTCCTCCCATTCATCTAAGGAATCACTTTTCCTTCAACTTTCCTGCATTTATTATAAAACTTTTTGACCAAAACATCCCTGCTCAAAAGTATAATTTACCATTTTTATCCATAATACCTTTTAGACAAAAATAGTCTCGAGTAATATGTTTTCTCATTAGCACAAGGGTATTATTGAAAATTGACTTGATTTTGTTTCCTTTCCTTACAAACACCAAACACTATAATGGAAAGTAAAGATATATTCTGACAATAAACTCGGTCTTTCTGAATACCGGAAAGAAAAATTAATGAAAATTATAATTTCCCAAAGGAAAGAAAATACCAAAGAATCGTTTTCCTATCCTTTCCATTCCGCGAACCAAACGAGGCCTGAGGAGAAATTTGGATTTGTCGACACAGCGGCAATATTTCAACTGATGAGGCCCCACATACACAGTCTAGATCATGCATAATCCAATACTTTGGGAAGCTAACTCGGAGAGCTCCAACGTTTGTGCTAAAGACTTCTTTCTATTCAATAGTTTACACCTTCAAAATTGTAACACAATTCTCTGTTGGAAATTTTAGTAGGAGAAGATGAACTCAAAGAGGGAGAATATATGAATACCCAAACATGTGTCCTTAGCCACCTATCCTAACATATGTCAAAGCCTTGATTAGACTCACTTGATTTCTCTTGACAAAAGTCAAAATCTCCCTTGACGATGCCCAAATCTTCCTTATGACACTTGGCTCTTTTGACCTACGACACTACGCTACCAAACTGTGCTATTTTTTGCTAATGATGTATACAATGAGCTAATAGGTAGGAATAAGAATAAACACAATAAGGATAACATTAATGTCAATAGTGATATTTTCTTAGGTTATTACTTCATAAACCCTACAATATCTTATCCAAACTCAATGTCAAATCCAACTCCGATTAATTAATTTTGTATCCAATCCGAATCTGACTTCATGTCCAGTTTGAAAGAGGATAAAATAAACTTAAAAATTAACCTAATTTTACGATTATCACAAGACCAGACTTGTCAAAGTGTGTGTGTGTGTGTTTCAAAGTGTTGTGTCCTGTGTCATAGTATCGTGTCCGAAATAGGTTTAGGGTTTACCTAGACGGGACCGGAGGAGCGGGTCGTCGAGGGAGCAGGAGGTCGCCGGTGGGGAGCTGGAGATGGAGGGGAGCGGTCGTCGAGGGTGAGCGGGGTCGACGAGGGAGAGCTGGGTCGCCGAGGGGGTCGCCGGTGGGAGCAGGGTCGTCGAGGGAGAGCAGGGTCGCCGAGCGCGGTCGCGGAGGGTCGGGGGCCGAGGGGGAGGGTCGCGAGGAGGGAGGGGGTCGCCGGAGGCCGAGGGGGGAGGTTCGCCGAAAGGGAGTGCGCGGGTTCGAGAAAAAATTGATCGAAATAATGGAGGGGGAATGAAAACTCGAATGCCCTATATTTTCATTTTAGCGACGTCATAACTATACGTCGGTAAACGTCGCTAATATTAGTGATATTAGCAACGTTACACTAGTTACGTCGGTAAACGTCGTTAATATTAGTGATATTAGCAACATTCACCGACTTATCCGTGACGTATGTTTCTTTATACAAAACCAAGTTGCAAAATGTCGCCGATCATCGGTAATAGTGACGTATTGCGACGTTTATAAAATACATCGCTAATTCCTTAAAAGGTAGCAACGTTTTACTAAAACGTCGCTAATTACATCGCTAATATGACTTATCTAGTAGTGAAATGGGACCTAACCCCCAAACTTCATGAGGTTGTCTTCGGAAAGATACACTTTAACTCCAATGATCGGAACAAAGACACTTTTAAGTGTGTCAAGGGCTCCACGTCTTATTCCACAAGGGACTGCACCCTGGCGTCGTGATAAACAATATTCTGATCGACCTTTATCCTTATGTTGTCGACATCCTTTCTAATCAGATGATGTCGAAGAATAGGTCATATCCCGTAGGGAAGCTGCGGATGGAAGGTTGGAGGTACCCCATTTCATTTTGGTGTGACCTTACTGAATGGGTCCTTTCAACCTATGAAGCCACCCTGAAGACTGTCGGCCATTTTTATACCATTAGAGCCACTCAATATGTCATAAAGACAAATTGGCCTATGTTTGTCTCTTTGGTGGAGTTGTACAATCATCACACCTGTACCTTCTTTACTTCGGGCGGGGAGATGGGTCTGGCTCTTCATGAGATGCAGGAGATATCGAAGCTTCCGTGGAAAATAGAGCCGTACGAAGAATATGTCCCTTGTGATAAAGAAATATTGGACCTGGAGAGAGAAAACTATGAGATGACGGACGTGTATAAGGAGTTATTCTCTCACTTCCTCATCTGTCACAAGATCACATAGAAGGGCAGGACTGAGGGGGCCCATCCCCATACAAGATCTTGGACGGGATATATTTTTGTTAAAGGAGAAGGTCTGGCCTTCTTTTCAATTTGCAAGCCCCTTACGAAGTCCAAGATAGAGGAATTGATGACAGATCACGGGGCAGTAGATACTGATGATAGTGATGATCCCGAGGGAAGCTCCCCAATTTGTCACTTCTTCCAACAAGCTGAGTTTAAGTTGTCGAAAAAAGCTGCGCTGGCGACTTTTCTGATGATCTGGATCCGCAACTGTGTAGTCCCTGGTGGTTCAGGATCTATCGAAAGGATGAGCCAGAGTATGATACTTCCAGCTGTGAATCTGGCATTCGAATACCAGTTTGCCCTGCTTCCTGCAATGGTCTGCGCCATCCAACGAGGTCGACAAGATTTTATTAGAAATACGGTGACTCCCGAATGTAGAAAATACTTTGCTAGGACCGAACTCCCCTTACATTACTTGATAGGATGGCTGGTGCTACACTGTCCCAAATTGATGAATACCGGGCTGATGGCGGACCCTTTGGCAGAAGATGCCTTTCTTTGAAGATTTCGTGACGCAAACTGGGCCGTCACCAGAATTTCTGCTTGTAGAAGGGCTTTGAGCTTCCTTCATAACTACGAGTTCTTCAAAATATCTTCTTCATCCGGCAGTGGCAACGCAGGGGACACATTAGTAGATGAGGGAGCACACACTATTAGATTGACCACTGGGGCATTCCAATGGCTCTAGTCTATCAGGCCCTCTCATCTGGTGCTCAGGAACAGGAACCACACCTACCTGGAGCCTTATCTACCAAGCCGTTCATACGACAATTTGGATATAGTCAGCTTCTTCTGGGAAATCCTAGCCCTTATCTGGAGTCGATAGAAAGCTTGATCGATGGGGCGCGTGCATGGGTTCATTACAACGCCGGAGGAAAGCGATTTTTACTTTGCCCGAAGATAAGCCTGAGACCCATCTGCTCTATGCCGCTGCAAAGTTTTATACTCAGATCAATACCCTTCATCCTCGGTATGATCATGAGCAGAGTTTCGTATTCGGGACTAGGCTTGCCCCCACTTCCGTAAATATGGAACGAGCCCGAAAGATGTCGAAGGACAACAGAAAGAAGTATAGAAGCATGAAAAATATTGCTTTTAGTTCCACATCGGAAAGGAGAAGAAGAAAGGGCTCATTCCATTCTATATATAGAGCCCCTTGCCTTCTTTGAAAAAGGCACCAAAAATAAAAAGAAAAAATAAGAAGAATCACTCAATTGAGTCACTCGCTGTCATGGCGAGGATGAGTTGGGTTCTGAGTACTAGGCGTCTTCATGGGCTAGTATGAAGAAATCCAAGGCGGCATGGGACATGCACTTCAAACGTGCTATGCCAACAGTAAACCAGAGATGTGCGTGCAAAAATCATGCGCGCTACCGATGGTAAACTGTACAGAATCATCTCAGGTGCGTTTGCACCAAATATGAGCCGACTCTTAAAGTCCCCCTCCCACTTTGGTGCAGCTATTATGCATGAACCAAGTCGAAGGAGAATCTCTTGCGGGCCAGACCCTATGCGACCCATTGAGAATGTCGAAGCTTCCAACTTGGACTCTTCCTACTAAGCACCTTCGGGTGCTAAGTTAAAGAAGTCTATGGCCATATCGCATATTTTATGCGCGGGCCTGTTATAGCTCGTCCTGTCTCGCAGTGCTTTACTAGCCTCGGATCAGGGAGCCAATATGGTGGTCCCAAAAGTCTTCCTATAACGATCGAGAGCAATTGCTTTTACTAGCCTCAGATCAGGAAGCAAATATGATACCTACACACCCGGGCGCTCGGGATACTCGGGCCCACAAAACGGCTACGAAGGTAGATCAATCTGCTATCAACTTGCGAGAGGTGATTACTCATAAACGCAAGAAGAGAGAATCAACCTTGGCGTACGATGAGCCCTTTCCAGGACATCACTGCACCCAAGCCATCATCAACTGCCGCTGCCACAAGACAGTGGCTCCACTATCAAGGCAGTCTGTTTTCCAACGACTACGACCTACTGCACCTTTCTAACATCATCTCAGAAACATTGTGACGGCCTGCTCTCAACTAGATGCATTACTCAGATATCTCAGATAGGCACATCGTCTCAGTCAAGCGCATCACAATCTTCTGAAGGAGTCCACCGTCAAATCTTCTTCGAACAAGGAGATCCATAATCCGCAGTGCCAACACTCGCCAAGGAGGAGGGTCGGTCAAATTTATTTTTTTTGAGAAGTCAAGAGGGAGACAAACGAAACTCTCTCAAATCATGACATTCGACACAGCACCTTCTCCTAGGGCCCCCATACCCATCCAGCCAGAAGATATCCTTCATGCGATGTAGTCATGAAACATTCCTCATGCGGCTCGGTCATGAGATGGCCTCATGCGGCTCGGTCAGAAGGCATTCCTCATGCGGCTCGATCATGAGACATTCCTCATGCGGCTCAGTCATGAGGCGTCCTTCATGCGGCTCGGTCATGAGAAATTTCTCATACGGCTCGGTCATGAGACGTCCTTCATGTAGCACGGTCATGAGATATTTCTTCATGCGGCTTGGTCATGAAGCATTCCTTCATGCAGCTCGGTCATGAGACGTCCTTCATGTGGCTCATGCGGCTCGATTATGAGACATTCTTTCATGCGGCTCAGCCATGAGACATTCCTCATACGGCTCGGCCAGGAGACATCCTTCATACAGCTCGCCACAAAAGATTAGTTGATGCACGTGACAAGTTGACCAGGTCTCAACTGCTCAGATTTTCTACAACGACAAATCACAACAAATCCTAACAAATCCCCAGCTGTCAGTCACAGACCGAGTCTCGAGGCATGATTACGGCCATGTGGCTCGGGGATTTGCCACGTGACCATCTATGCGGCTCAAAATATCCTTCATCTTAAAATTACTATAAATAACAGGCACCACGCCCATACACAGCAATCTGATATGTCCAAGCTCGGCTCTACACAGCAGATGCATGTGGTTCGTTTTGACCAACAAGCCTTCGAAGAATTGCTCTCTCAAGGGAGCCAGCCCGTCACAGAAGTGAGCCAATCCAAAGAGGACTCGTAGGACGTCGGTGCGCAAAACTGTTGCCCCCGACCAAGTTTTCGAAGAAGCTCTTTCTGCAGCCCAAGACGGTGACCAAGCTCTCATGCGGCTTTACTTCCGACCGCAGAGGACCCCGCTGTTCCTAAATCCAGCAGAAAAAAAGACTACGATGCTGAGTTTTTGGGGGCACAAAGAAAATCCATGCGAACAAAGAAGAAGCCGCATAAGAGAGATGGGCAGTCTTTCCATGCGGCAGCAAACTCCGATCGCAGGCAGACAACTCATACGGCAGTCAGCTCTGGCCGTAGGAAGATAGCCCATACGGCAGCCAATCCTGGCCTCAGACAGGATGTCTCATGCGGCCCTGTTAGAAGCTTTGTGTTCAACCATCTCTCATGCGGGCCTGACTCCATACGGCCCATTAAGAATGTGGAATGTATCAGTCTGGACTCTTTTTACTATGCACCTTCGGGAGCTAAGTCAAAAAAGTCTAGGGCAGTACGGGCGAAACAAGCCCAGTCAACTGTCCAAGTTACTGACTGTCAGCGGGCCCCGTTAACTGTTACACGGGCTCCTGATGGAAAGTTATACAGAACCAGCCACGTCCAGTCCCCCAGGGCTAACGGACAGGGTGGGTCTTTAAAGTCTCCCTCCAACGATCCAGAGCAAGTTCTTTTACTATCCACGGATCAGGGAGCAAACATGATACCTAAGTACCCGTGTGCTCAGGATACCCGAGTCCATATGTTTGGTGCAAAGGTAAATCAGCTTGCTACCGACTTGCGTAAGGTGATTACTCACAAACGTAAGGTGGCAGTATTGGCATACGATGAGTTCCTCTCGGGACGTCATTGCACACGAATCATCATCAACTACTGCTGCGATAAATCAGCAGCACCTGAAGGTCGATAGTCAATTTTCCAACGACTGCAGCAGCCAGCACCTGTCCGACAACAACTCAAGAAACAGATACAAATTTTGGGGGATGAGGAGTTTCCTTTCGCCTCCTGTAATTCAACTCAAAAGGTTCCTCCTGGCAAGGAAGAAAAGAAGATAGGCTCTTCCAACCCGACAATCTCGGCCAGTATTGCAAGGAGACCCTCATCTGGAGGGTTTCCACTGACAACCACAGGGGGTGTCTATTTAGACACTCGATCCTAAAAGAAGCTTCCAACACCCGGAGGTGCACCTTCGGCCTACTTGAGAGTAGATGAAGCTGGAGGTAGCAGTCCCCTCAATATATGCGACAACCCGATATACCAAGAGCACATATAGGGGGTAGAGGTCCCCCAGAACTGCGCAACATACTTGGACTTCCCTGAGGGCTACCACCTTCACCAAGATGATGCGGCTTCCTGCACAGGGGTAGCACCCCTTCCGAGTCCGAGGAAGATGACATTCCGACATTCTCCAACGATTTATCCATACAAGGGTACGGCACAGAGAACACCTCTGCTACGATCCCTTCCACCTCTACCCACGTGAGGACAGTCTTTATGGCTGACGATGATCAAAAAGAGCCTTCTGATCGACAACGTCTAGAAGTAATTGAAGCCATGCTCCTGTCCTTGGTCAAGTCCGTGGACAAAATCAAAGCTGTCTTGCCAACTCAACCAGCCAGGACACACGGGCAAACAAGCTTGGGACCCGCAGTCAACGCGGACTCTAATACGACCGCTCCTCCTTTGGGTGATGATCCTTTAGGAGCATCCGTTCCTTCAGCTACGGACGAAGCCAAAGAGGCAAGAAGGGAAGTCGATGAGCTTCGAGCAATATTCAATGCCAAAGACTCCTCTTGGGACCTCATAATATGGCAACCATATCCCGTTGCATGGAGAGATGTGCGTTTTCTACCACGGTACAAGCCGTTTCATATCGATTCATATGACGAAAAGACCTCTGCTAGTCGGTACATGACTTACTTTGAAGTCACAATCGACCACTTACCGCATAGTGTCACCATCCTCATGCGATTATTCATCGGAGCATTGGAGGGGATCGCGTTCGACTGGTACCACAACCTTTTCGACAACTGTATCCATTCTTTTGACGGCTTCAAGCATATGTTCCTGGAAAGATTCTACGAAGTGGCATGATGTAACGATGTCATCTCTCATGGACGTCGTTCAGGGAGAGAGGGAGCTAACATGTCACGACCCGCACCCACTATGAGGGTACGAGTACGTAACAGCGCCCAGCCTACGCCGCAGTGTCGGCGGTAGAACGCTGTTCTAAGTCTCTAACTAACCATCAACTCATGCAGTATATAGTGTACTCATCATGATCAACTCCGAAGGGAGGACAAGTATAAGATATGGTATAACTCAATCACAGTCTAAGCATGATAAGATAACACCGAATATAACTGAGAAATTGAAGACAACAAAACTACTAATAAAAATAACAACAAACTCAAACAATCTCAAATACATCTCAAGTCTCAAATCTCTATATACAACTCCAGATCTAAACAGGAAAACTAAAACAAGACAGACTAACTAAACTCCCGATCACTCCTGAGTGTCGGGGCCATAGGTAGCTAAGCCATCTCCTGGTCTGTAAACTGTAGGGCATGTGTCCTCAGGGCAATCATCTGTAAAATTTTCAACAGGTTCAATCAGGATATGAACGAACACATCTCATCTAGAAAATCCAAGTAAATGACAGAGAACTATACAGCAGTTATAGACAGTTATATTGATAAAAATGGCAGTTTATATTCAGGTGATGGTAAGAAAGAGAGATAAAGTACAATGAAAGTAAATACTACACAAGAGAAGAATCATAGCAATAAAGACTGTAAAAAAATATAACTAGCTGAACCAGGGTAATATGATATAAAGTCCAGACAAAAAAATATAAACCAGTATAAAACCTATGTAAATCCAGTACGGGATGAATCTAATACAAGATGAATCCAGTAAGGGACAATTCCAGTTATAGTGATCAACGATTCTAGGGTGAGTCCAGCCTATACTCTAGCAGTGTGTTTTAAAATACCGAGTTCGACATGTAAATGGCTGTAGGTAATACGGCACATCACACACCTGGCCGGGTGTGAGATGGCTATCATTCCAGTAGATTCCAGTTAGGAGATTCTAGATTTGGGGTATGTCTACATGTCTTACTCTAGTATTTCCCCTCCCAGCAAGCGAATCCAGAATTCCGACACAATGATTCAAGATGAGTCCAGCCAAAATATAATGATATGAGTAAATGATTCCAGTAAATGATTCCAGTTAAATGATTCCAGTAGGTGATTCCAGTAATAGAGATGATACCAGTAATAGAGGCCAGAAAATAAAGGTGTGTCGTATACATGAATCCAGAATATCCACACATGTTGTAACAGAGAATCGCATACAACTAACTAGAACTGAAGTACAGTAATTGACAAGTAAATGAGAGAACTATCAGAGAATGTACTCGCTTGCTACTCTGAAAAGAGTAGTATAATATCAGATGTCTGCACCAGAGTCACAATATCCTAAACAGAGAAATATAGGTTATAATGTGTTTAAAATAAGGTAAATGGAGTCTACGATGCAAAATACATGATTTTAAGTCAATTCTAGGTCAAAGTCAACTCTAAGTCAACCTGGTCAACTGTCTAGGTCAAACTAGGTCAACAACAAGGCTATTTGGTCAAATCTAGGTCAATCTAAGATACACTAACTCATTCTAACCCATAGACTAGTATAATTTAGGATGCCTCATATATATTTATCAATATATATATACACCCAAAGCCTATAGTCCTAGATATAAATAGCCTCTCATATATATAACACATTTATTTAATTAAATATAATTAACACACATTCATATAATATAGACTACATGACAATATCTCAAATAGGTGTACATATATATATACACATACATATATATATACATAGGGTGATAGGGAATAGCATGTGTGTGTGTTTGTGTACATGAGAGGGTGTGTGTAGGATGTGAGCTTGAGGGTTCATTTTAGTTTGTGTGTGATAGTGTTGAGACAAATGAGAGTGTAAATAATTTTAGAATGTGTGCATTGTACATGTGTAGACATGTGTGTGTGTGGGTATAGGTTAAAGGGTTATGATATAGTGTGTGTAGTGTGTCACATGAGGCATGTGGAAAACCCTGAAATCAGTGAGCACATAAAGAAAACAGGAAACAGGGGATTACATTAGTGTAAGGTAAGGTAGTGTCAAAAGGATGTGAATTCTCAGTTCAGTGTCAAACCCAAACCCAGTTTTTTTTTACTTAAACCAACCCAACCAAAATCTCAGTTCAGTTTCTGAAAAACCTGAACTCTCATTAGCTCATAGTTCTCAGTGTTTAGAAAACAAACTCAATTTCTCAGTTTTCATGTAGGAAAGAAATTCTCATGTTTCAATTCTCAGTTTTTTTACATTAACAACATTTCAGTTGTGTCAAGCTCAGATGTCATAAGAAAACAGTAAAGAACATGGCAAGGCAGTGGCTAGTTAGGGTGTGTGTTTGTGTAGAGTAGCAGTGATGTGTGTGTTTAAGCAATGTGTGTGTATGCAAGTAGGGAGTGTCCCAGATTTCGGTTTATATTTCTAATCCCCATTACAGTGAAGTTCTCAGAAACTCAAAAGCAGTGAATGTGTATGGTGTCTACAGATGCAGTGTACAAGATAGTTAGTTTTCCAGGATGACAGTGCATAGGTGATCATATTTTCAGATTAATTTGAACTCAACCCACATCTCAGTTATGACAGTAAACCATCTTTCAGTTTTACTATAACCATCAATCATATATGTTAAACCAATACAATTATATTTATATAACAAAATAAATCCTCAATCAAATTTTGATTTCAAATAAATTAAACAGTGTTCAGTCCAATGTGCAGGGATGTGTCATGTGTGGCATGTGCTTGTGTGTGTGCCAAGTGACAATGGTGAGTGGTATGTAGATGAACCTGTGTGTGTGTGTGTGCTAGTGCATAGGTGCAGTGTGAGTGTCTTGTGTGTATAGGACTTAGCTAAAACACATTTGTGTGACAACAAGGGAAATGATATTGTTCTCAGGTTAGCAACAGTTGGTCATTTCAGTATTTTAGGAAAATTAGCTTGAAAGCTCAGGATTTCAGGAAAGAGGAAAAGTACAACACAATGCAACACACAACTCTAACCAACCTAGCACATGAACTATATAACCTAACATTAAATTCAGTTTTAACCATTCATATATTGAAACCTAGAGATTGAACTGCAGTTTAGAATTTAATGAAGAATGTAACATGTGCACATAAATCAGTGTATCAGTCCCATTGCAATCCAAAAGCAGAAATACGATCTCAAAACTGAAATCCCCTGTAATTCACAACCCCTAGCATGTAGGTTAGTTTCCCAGGTTGTAATTAGGTGTATAACAATGATTTAATACATGAAACTGGTTAATCACATATAAAAATTTCAGAACCCAAATAACAGTTTTCAAGTATCAGCACATATAGGGAATTCCCCATTCGAATTGGAAAAACATGGTAAAATGCCAAATAAATGGTTGATAATTGTGTGTGAACATGCTATGGTGTTATACAAGCTGTGTCGTGTCCACACAAGTGGACACGATGTGTCCAAACACGATTTACACAATGAATTTAAAAAATAGCACAGCAGCCTCGTGCAGGCGGTACTCGACCCCGTGGACACGACACAGGTTGCCATTGGCCACGTGCTCGTGTCCACGCGTTCGCCAAGTATAGGAGGACATGCTCATGTGTCTGCAACGTGTCCACGACACACGTGTTGCGTGTACGAGACACGTATCAGTCGTGTTTTCTGTGCGCGTGTGCGGGTGTGGAATTTTATTGCGGGTTGAAAATCTCTCGAACCACTCAATCAAATCCTCTAAAATTTTACATACATGGTGTCAGTCACTAGGCCTCCGTGTCCACCAATTTTCAGGGACTGAGTCGTCGTGTCGTGTCCTGTGTCAACCCCGATCAGCACGGCACTGAACCGAGCTAGTACGCAGCGTATCCAACACGGATTTGGATACGATAAGGACACTAATTCGTGCTCAGTCAACCACAAAATCAATATGTATATATAATACAACAAATATATTTAAACACTTTTCAAAAATACAGATTTTAAACCCTTTGTGGCATTTAATCAA
The DNA here is from genome assembly GCA_029216955.1 of Iris pallida. Lineage (NCBI taxonomy): Eukaryota > Viridiplantae > Streptophyta > Magnoliopsida > Asparagales > Iridaceae > Iris > Iris pallida. Next base: position 2,805,654 of record JANAVB010021792.1, read on the forward strand.
ACACACAGCAGTACAACTGATACGTGTCCGATACGGACACGAAATGAATCCACCTTGACACGAAACCAAGTCCTACAGCTAGGGGACACCTAGGGCTTCCTAAATATGCAAGTAGATCTAGAGATTACTGAGTTTAGGGTTCAATTACCTATTGGTGAAATACCCAAGAAAAGCTTCAAAAGAGGGAAATCTCCTTGCTAGCCAATATCTCCAAATTGATTCAAACCTGAGATTTCTCTCCATGAACATAAAGTAGGGATCAATTAGAACCCAATGCAAAAGATTTGAGCCAAAAAGGAGTTGAAATAAGGAAGTTATGGATTGGGGAAGAAGGCTCTTACCTCTTTCTTCAAACTTGTAAAAAATTTAATAAAAGAGGCAAGAACATGGAGGAGAATATTTATAGGGAAGGGGAGCCCTAGTGGCTGGTTAAAAAGTGGAAAATTAGGGTTAAGGCTTAGTCTAATGGCTATGGGCCAAGTTGCACTATTTATGGAACCAATTTCTAAGTCTCAAGCCTATGGACCAATTCACCAATCCTCCTACTCCAAACTTGATCCTAAGTGTCCTAACTTGAGTTGACTTAAGTTAAACTAGGGTCCATACCATGTTAACTAGGTCACCAAGTCAATGTCAAATCTAGGACAGTCTCTTAAGTCGCAGCTAGTCAAAAGTCAAAATCAATAATCACCAGTGCAATAAATCATAAAATAATTCAAAGAGGCCAAATGACCATAATACCCCTAGGCTAAAAATGATAATTAATCATCCTAATGACATGGTTAGGCTGTAGGTCATGCAGTCTCTACGGTTTCACTAGCTGCACACCAAAATCACAAGTCATGACGTAAGGCAGTTTTTAAATAGTTTAAAAAAATTAAAAATCACCAAAAATTATAATATGAAATAAATATCAATAATTAATAATTATAATTACAAAATTTCAAAATTATACTCATTCTGGAAAACTGGGTGTAACATTCCTACCCACCTTAGAAAAATTTTGTCCTCGAAATTAAAATGATCGCATCCCTACTAGGTCAAACCCCCAGCAAATCAAAGTCGAAGCAACACAATCCTACTGGTAGTGATTTCACGGTCTCGAACAGGGTAGCTATGCTATCTAGGCAATCACAAGCAATATCCTGGCAGGTACTAATAGAATCACACAACAAGATGGAAAGAAGAACAGGAAGACAGACCTGCTAACCCGTCACCCGTAGAGTCGGTCTATTCGACTGTCAGCACAGAAGCCCTACCCCTCTGGGGTGTATCCCTCTGTTGGTGCGGGGCACGGTACCGCGCTACAGGTGGCCTAGCTCCCTCCACTACTAAAATAACCCAGATTAGCGACGTCAGGAGACGTCGCTAAATACAGGAAATACTTCGCTAACAATAATTTGCGACGTATTTAGCGACGAAAAACCTACGTCGCTTATAGGCAAGTCGCAGATGGCAATTTAGTCACCAAACATCGCTATTTGCGACGCGTAGTTAATTGTCGCTAGACGTCGCAAAATGAGCGACAGATAGCGACGTATAAGTACGTCGCCAACATTGCGACGTAAAGCGACCACAAGCGACGCTTCAAAAGTTTATAAATGATGACGAGGCATGGCATCCACGTGGCCACGTGGGCAACGTAGCGACGTATATTAGCGACGTCGAGCGACGTAACGTCGCTAGTTAGCGACGTCTGTGTGACGTCGTAGTACGTCGCAGGACGTCGCTATCCGTCGCTAATATAAAAAAAATTTAAAAAAATATAATTGATATATTTGTTACGCTGTGTGTCTGTGTTTACAGTGTGTGTGAAGTGCAGTGTTCGAACCATCGACAGTTTCGCTTACTGTTGTATGTTTTATCTTTGATAGAAAGAGCAACAGTTCAGGGTACACTTCTCAGAGCTTCCTCTTCACGTCCTTCACCTTCTCGGGAACCTTTACGACGTCCGAGAAAGTGAAGGACGTGAAAATGAAGCTCTCAGAAGTGCACCCTGAACTGTTGCTATTTCTATCCAAGATAAAACATACAACAGTAATCGAAACTGTCGATGGTTCCGAACACTGTATTTCACATTCACTGTAAACACAGACACACATCATAACAAAAATACATAATATATTTTTTTAAAATTTCGGCAGCATCTCCTTTGTATATCAGATCATCGCTTATAACCCAGCGTAGGTATATTTGTCATCCCGTCGCAGATATCACAAAGTAAATATCACAATAAAAATAGGAGGCAGTGCAAAGTAAATATCACAGACACACATCCTCACAAACATCCAATAGAGTCAAATAAAAATGAAAGATGATAAAAAGTCTCCCACCAAGTGTATAAACAACAGTGTATGAATAAACAATTTGCCCATAGGGCCAATACATACAAGTCATAAAAAAACCAATAAAATCACTGCGGACCCCTGTCGCGCAATTGGGATAGAATGTAGTCATACTGCTCCTGGGTGAGCTGTACCGTAGGGGCAGTAGGAGGCAGTACAATGTCTGGAGTTGGCACCGGAGGCAGTGCAGTATCTGGAGTCGGCGCCGTCGATGGACCCAGAGGACGTACCTGCTCCATCTCTCGCAGTCGCTCACCATGCGCAGCAAGGGTACTCACCACCTTCTCAGTATACTGAGCGAGTGAGAGAGAAAGGCTCCTCTGCGATCCGTCCAGCTCGACCTGTCTACGCTCCGTGCGCTGCGTAGACTCGATGAGCGACTGTAAGTTGGCAGCTGCAGCCTGATGCAGACTCATCAGCTCCTGTGTACTGCGCTCGACCGCATCAAATCGTCCGGTGACGATCGGAGGGTCGGATCGTCGCTCGACCGCATCAGAAATCTGCTGCTGTAACTCGCGACGCAGCTCCTCGATCTGACGATGAACATCCTCAGCTCGTGACGACGCCTGCGTAGCCGGAGACTGCGCACTGACAGAGGGGGCTCAGGATGACTCTGAAGCCAAATACGCGCCGTAGGATCCCGTACCGTAGTACGTACCCTTCTGAAGACCGCCAACGGCGGTCATCCAGAGCTCGTCCGGCGATGGCTCTGCAGGCGACTGGAAGGAAGTACCTGCCCCTCCCTCTGCTTGCGCACTAGCAGCAGCAGCAGCATCAGCCGCCTCCTTCTGTAGCCGAACAAACTCGGCCTAGAACATGTTTGCTAACGTGTAAGTGTTTACTAAAGTCTATATTGATATCTATTTTCCTGTTTTCTAAATTATAGTCAGTTAATATTAGTTGAATAGAACGTACATATGCCTGCGTCGCCCTCTCGTCAATGAAGTCCCCAGCCCTCCGATGGGTGACCAGGAAGACGGTCACCATGTTCGGATCCTTACCCTTCTTTACCTGTTAAAATATATTATCTATTATTAGTATTAAACATTATATCGAACTATATATAAATTAATGTCCGTCATAGGAAACGTACCATATACCGATACGGTTTGGCATGTTACGATCCGATACCGACCGATACCAAATATTGACCGATACCGACATTGGGGGTCTTTGTTCCGATCAATTCAAGTACCAATAATGACCAAAGTCAACTCAAGCTATCTCATATACACAAGTAATATCTATATAGATATATACATATAATATATATATATATATAGGCATGTATATACTATATGCCTATATTACAAGACAAGGCAACTTTCATGCCTTCATATATTTAGACACTCTAACATAGGCTATATGCCTATATCACATATGAGTTACATGATATAGTTATGTATATATGTATACAATACCATCTAGGCTATGTGTACGTGTCCAACATAATGTCGATGTGCAAGGGTGGAATGAACTAAAAAGGTAATCCTTCAACCAAACAATACCTAATCTATATGTCAGTCATGGGACTGAACAACTGAATACAAGACAAATAATAGTACTAGAACTAAATAAATGCCTGGACTGATATGAAGAGATAATATGGACTACAATATATATATATATATATATATATATAAAATATGAGGAAACAATGCACAAACTGTTCTCAGATTGACACGCATATATATGTGTGTGTGTCATGTGTGTGGTGTGCTAACAGTGTGTGTGTACAATAGGGTGTGTGTATATAGGGTAAAGTGTGCCATGTGTGTGTACATAACATGGGCTAGGTGTCTCAATGGGTGTGTGTACATAGGAATCAATAGTGTGAGTGAATTAGCTATTCTCGGTTTTGAGTGTAATGTGAGTGAGCTATAAGAGAAACAGTATACACAAACAGTGTATCAATCTCAGGAAAAATCAGTAGATAGCAGTAGTGTGTGTTTATATTCTCAGGTTACACTTATGTGTGTGTGTGTAGATAGGTATAAATAGTGCATAATTTCTCAAAAAAATTCAGTGTAATGTGTGTGTGCCAATATGTGAAAACAGTGTATTAAAACTGTTCTCAGTTTTGACAGTCAATGGCATACGAAAACCCAAGAATCCCCAATCAATGTGAACCCTAACATGCACATTAATTCTCAGAGAAGATATGGGATTAATCATAATGGTTTAATCATTCAAAATCAGTTTAAACCAATGTTAATCTCAGAAAATTAATATATAGTGAACTACGTATCAGAAAATTAGGGATAAACCAAATTCGAAATCCAAATTCAATTAATAGCAAAATCTAATGGTTGGTAATGATATATGTATGTATCATAGAGTCACACGTATCGAGTGTCCACCAAAACAGGACACAATCGTGTCCAAATTATTTTTTAACACACACGAACACAAATGACACAGTGCAGTCTCGTGCACGTGTCCACGCGTGTGTGTCCGTGTCTCTGTGTGTGTGTGCGTGTGTGTGTGTGTGTGTCCGTGTCTGTGTGTGTGTGTGCGTGTGTGTCCGTGTCCGTATGTGTCCGTGTGCGTGTGTGTGTGCCGTAGGAGAGGAGGAGGAGGAAGGAGAGGAGTTAGGTTAGGGTTTACCTGAGGAAGAGGAGGAGGAGGTCGGATTGGGGGAGGAGGAGCTCGAGGAGGAGGATCTCGAGGAGGAGGAGCTCGCCGGAGGGGGAGGGAGTCGCCGGGGGGGAGGGGGTCGTCGGGGGGGGGCACTGACAGAGGGGAAGGGAGTCGCCGGGGGGGTAGGGGGGGAAATGAAATTTTCGGGTTTTCGAGTGAGAATGAGGGGGAAAGAAGGCAGCTGCGTGCCCTAAGTAAAATAACTTAGCGACGTCACGTTTTGACGTCGCTAAACGTCGCCAACTTGGCGACATGTACATAAAATATGTCGCTGAACGTCGCTTTTCGGCGACGTAGTACCCTCCTGTCGCAGAACGTCGCTAGACAGCGACGTTTTGTGACGTGTTTAAAACGACGTCGCTACTGGCGACGCCATTTATTGTCGTCGCTACAGTACGTCGCTATTTGATGATATTTTAGTAGTGCTCTATCTAATCCATGACACTCAAGTAATATCCACCCTGATATTCCACTCAAATTCTCTAGGGCACCATCTATATGGTATCTATCCTGCAATCTAATAATCATACCCGTCTATCCATAACCATGTCACCAGAATCCTTGTCACACCAGTAAGTATGGCTGCGATAATCCATAGATTCCATAACTAATGTACATACATCTAGAATCATGGTATATTAAATTTTTGCATTGCCGCTAGCTTGGCTGCAAAAATCTTAAATTCCCACACCCGAGAAATATATCCAAAACCAGACTCTATCTCATCGTCCAACCAGCTGATATGGCTGTAGAAGACTCTAGATTCCATGAATGCGGCAACCTAGCCCATAATGTTATCTTGGTAGAAAATCAAGTCAATAATGAATACCAAGAATCAAATTCAACGATGAACAAGGAAGATAGACAGATACTGTCAGAATCAAATTTCAAGATAGTTTATAATGAGATTCTCAAGGGTCATCCCAGGAATCTTCTCAAGTAGTCCTAACTGTAATTGAGTGCCTCTCCGATAAAGCCTATCTCTCAATCCTATCGCAGGATCACAGCAGTACAACTAAGTCGTCGTACTACCACGATATCGCTCTAATGCGACTCTCGACCTGCATAGGCTACCACTAAAAATGTGTCACGACCCGCACGCACTGTGAGGGTACGAGTACGTAACAGCGCCCAGCCTACGCCGAAGTATCGACGGTAGAACGATGTTCTAAGTCTCTAACTAACCATCAACTTATGCAGTATATAGTGTACTCATCATGATCAACTTCGAACGGAGGACAAGTATAAGATATGGTGTAACTCAATCACAGTCTAAGCACGATAAGATAACATCGAATATAACTGAGAAATTGAAGACAACAAAACTACTAATAAAAATAACAACAAACTCAAATAATCTCAAATACATCTCAAGTTTCAAATCTCTATATACAACTCCAGATGTAAACATGAAAACTAAAACAAGACAGACTAACTAAACTCCCGATCACTCCTGAGTGTCGGGGCCATAGGTAGCTAAGCCATCTCCTGGTCTGTAAACTGTAGGGCATGTGTTCTCAGGGCAATCATCTGTAAAATTTTCAACAGGTCCAGTCAGGACAGGAATGAGCACATCTCATCTAGAAAACCCAAGTAAATAACAGAGAACTATACAGCAGTTATAGACAATTATATTGATGAAAATGGCAGTTTATATTCAGGTGATGGTAAGAAGGAGAGATAAAGTGCAAGGAAAGTAAATACTACACAAGAGAAGAATAATAGCATTGAAGACTGTAAAAAAAATATAACTAGCTGAACCAGGGTAATATGATATAAAGTCCAGACAAAAAAAAATGTAAACCAGTGTAAAACCTATGTAAATCCAGTACGGGATGAATCTAATACAAGATGAATCCAGTAAGGGGAGATTCCAGTTATAGTGATCAACGATTCCAGGGTGAGTCCAGCCTATACTCTAGCAGTGTGTTTTAAAATACCGAGTTCGACATGTAAACGGCTGTAGGTAATACGGCACATCACACACCTGGCCGGGTGTGAGATGGCTATCATTCTAGTAGATTCTAGTTGGGAGATTCTAGATTTGGGGTATGTCTACATGTCTTACTCTAGTATTTTCCCTTCCAGCAAGTGAATCCAAAATTCTGACACAATGATTCAAGATGAGTCCGGCCAAAATATAATGATACCAATAAATGATTCCAGTAAATGATTCCAGTTAAATGATTCCAGTAGGTGATTCCAGTAATAGAGATGATACATGTAATAGAGGCCAGAAAATAAATATGTGTCGTATACATGAATCCAGAATATCCATACGTGTTGTAACAAAGAATCGCATACAACTAACTAGAACTGAAGTACAGTAATTGACAAGTAAATGAGAGAACTATCAGAGAATGTACTCGCCTGCTACTCTGAAAAGAGTAGTATAATATCAGATGTCTGCACCAGAGTCACAATTTCCTAAACAGAGAAATATAGGTTATAATGTGTTTAAAATAAGGTAAATGGAGTCTACGATGCAATCTACATGATTCTAAGTCAATTCTAGGTCAAAGTCAACTCTAAGTAAACCTCGTCAACTGTCTAGGTCAAACTAGGTCAACAACAAGGCTATTTGGTCAAATCTAGGTCAATCTAAGATACACTAACTCATTCTAACCCATAGACTAGTATAATTTAGGATGCCTCATATATATTTATCAATATATATATACACCCAAAGCCTACAGTCCTAGATATAAATATCCCCTCATATATATAACACATTTATTTAATTAAACATAATTAACACACATTCATATAATATAGACTACATGACAATATCTCAAATAGGTGTACATATATATATACATACATATACATATATATATATACATAGGGTGATAGGGAATAGCATGTGTGTGTGTTTGTGTACATGAGAGTGTGTGTGTGTAGGATGTGAGCTTGAGGGTTCATTTTAGTTTGTGTGTGATAGTATTGAGGCAAATGAGAGTGTAAATGATTTTAGAATGTGTGCATTGTACATGTGTAGACATGTGTGTGTGTGGGTATAGGTTAAAGGGTTATGATATAGGGTGTGTAGTGTGCCACATGAGGCATGTGGAAAACCCTGAAATCAGTGAGCACATAAAGAAAACAGGAAACAGGGGATTATATTAGTGTAAGGTAAGGTAGTGTCAAAAGGATGTGAATTCTTAGTTCAGTGTCAAACCCAAACCCAGTTTTTTTTTTACTTAAACCAACCCAACGAAAATCTCAGTTCAGTTTCTGAAAAACCTGAACTCTCATTAGCTGATAGTTCTCAGTGTTTAGAAAACAAACTCAATTTCTCAGTTTTCATGTAGGAAAAAAATCCTCATGTTCCAATTCTCAGTTTTTTTACATTAACAACATTTCAGTTGTGTCAAGCTCAGATGTCATATGAAAACAGTAAAGAACATGGCAAGGCAGTGGCTAGTTAGTGTGTGTGTTTGTGTAGAGTAACAGTGATGTGTGTGTGTGTGTTTAAGCAATGTGTGTGTATGCAAGTAGGGAGTGTCCCAGATTTCGGTTTACATTTCTAATCCCCATTACAGTGAAGTTCTCAGGAACTCAAAAGCAGTGAATGTGTGTGGTGTCTACAGATGCAGTGTACAAGACAATTAGTTTTCCAGGATGACAGTGCATAGGTGATCATATTCTCAGATTAATTTGAACTCAACCCACATCTCAGTCATGACAGTAAACCATATTTCAGCTTTAATGTAACCATCAATCATATATGTTAAACTAATACAATTATATTTATATAACAAACCAAATCCTCAATCAAATTTCGATTTCAAATCAATTAAACAGTGTTCAGTCCAATGTGCAGGGATGTGTCATGTGTGGCATGTGCTTGTGTGTGTACCAAGTGACAATGGTGAGTGGTATATAGAGGAACCTATGTGTGTGTGCTAGTGCATAGATGCAGTGTGAGTGTCCTGTGTGTATAGGACTTAGCTAAAACACATTTGTGTGACAACAAGGGAAATGATATTGTTCTCAGATTAGCAACAGTTGGTCATTTCAGTATTTTAGGAAAATCAGCTTGAAAGCTCAGGATTTCAGGAAAGTAGAAAAGTACAACACAATACAACACACAACTCTAACCAACCTAGCACATGAATTATATAACCTAACATTAGATTTAGTTTTAACCATTCACATATTGAAACCTGGAGATTGAACTGCAGTTTAGAATTTAATGAAGAATGTAACATGTGCACAAAAATCAGTGTATCAGTCCCATTGCAATCCAAAAGCAGAAATGCGATCTCAAAACTGAAATCCCCTGTAATTCACAACCTCCAGCATGTAGGTTAGTTTCCCAGGTTGTAATTAGGTGTACTAACAATGATTTAATACATGAAACTAGTTAATCACACATAAAAATTTCAGAACCCAAATAGCAGTTTTCAAGTATTAGCACATATAGGGAATTCCCCATTCGAATTGGAAAAACATGGTAAAATGCGAAATAAATGGTTGATAATTGTGTGTGAACATGCTATGGTGTTATACAGGCTATTTCGTGTCCACACATGTAGACACGACGTATCCAAACACGATTTACACAATAAATTTAAAAAATAGCACAGCAGCCTCGTGCAGGCGGTACTCGACCCCGTGGACACGACACAGGGTGCCATTGGCCACGTGCTCGTGTCCACACGTTCGCCAAGTATAGGGGGACATGCTCATGTGTCTGCAATGTGTCCACGACACACGTGTCGCGTGTACGAGACACGTATCAGTCGTGTTTTCTGCGCGCGTGTGCGGGTGTAGAATTTCAGTACGGATTGAAAATCTCTCGAACCACTCAATCAAATCCTCTGAAATTTTACATGCATGGTGTCAGTCACTAGGCCTCCGTGTCCACCAATTTTTAGGGCCTGAGTCGCCGTATCATGTCCTGTTTCAACGCCGATCAGCAGGGCACTGAACCGAGCCAGTGCGCAGCGTGTCCAACACGGATTTGGACACGACAAGGACACTAATTCGTGCTCAGTCAACCACGAAATCAATATGTATATATAATACAACAAATCTATTTAAACACTTTTTAAAAATACAGATTTTAAACCCTTTGTGGTATTTAATCAAACACACAGCAGTACAACTGATACGTGTCCGATACGGACATGAAATGAATCCATCTTGACACGAAACCAAGTCCTACAGCTAGGGGACACCTAGGGCTTCCTAAATATGCAATTAGATCTAGAGATTACTGAGTTTAGGGTTCAATTACCTATTAGTGAAATTCCCAAGAAAAGCTTCAAAAGAGGGAAATCTCCTTGCTAGCCAATATCTCCAAATTGATTCAAACTTGAGATTTCTCTCCATAACATAAAGTAGGGATCAATTAGAACCCAATGCAAAAGATTTGAGCCAAAAAGGAGTTGAAATGAGGAAGTTATGGATTGGGGAAGAAGGCTCTTACCTCTTTCTTCAAACTTGTAAAAAATTTAATAAAAGAGGCAAGAACATGGAGGAGAATATTTATAGGGAAGGGGAACCCTAGTGGCTGGTTAAAAAGTAGAAAATTAGGGATAGGGCTTAGTCTAATGGCTATGGGCCAAGTTGCACTAGTCATGGAACCAATTTCTAGGTCTCAAGCCTATGGACCAATTCACCAATCCTCCTACTCCAAACTTGATCATAAGTGTCCTAACTTGAGTTGACTTAAGTTAAACTAGGGTCCATACCATGTTAACTAGGTCACCAAGTCAAAGTCAAATCTAGGACAGTCTCTTAAGTCGCAGCTAGTCAAAAGTCAAAATCAATAATCACCAGTGCAATAAATCATAAAATAATTCAAAGAGGCCAAATGATCATAATACCCCTAGGCTAAAAATGATAATTAATCATCCTAATGACATGGTTAGGCTCTAGGTCATGCAGTCTCTACGGTTTCACTAGCTGCACACCAAAATCACAAGTCATGACTTAAGACAGTTTTTAAATAGTTTAAAAAAATTAAAAATCACCAAAAATCATAATGTGAAATAAATATCAATAATTAATAATTATAATTACAAAATTTCAAAATTACCCTCATTCTGGAAAACTGGGTGTTACATTCCTACCCACCTTAGAAAAATTTCGTCCTCGAAATTAAAATGATCGCATCCCTACTAGGTCAAACCACCAGCAATTCAAAGTCGAAGCAACACAATCCTACTGGTCGTGATTTCACGGTCTCGAACAGGGTAGCTACGCTATCTAGGCAATCACAAGCAATATCCTGGCAGGTACTAATGGAATCACACAACAAGATGGAAAGAAGAACAGGAATACAGACCTGCTAACCCGTCACCCGTAGCGTCGGTCTACTCGACTGTCAGCACAGAAGCCCTGCCCCTCTGGGGTGTATCCCTCTGTTGGTGCAGGACACGGTGCGGGGCACGGTGCCGTGCTACAGGTTGCCTAGCTCCCTCTATCTAATCCATGACACTCAAGTAATATCCACCCTGATATTCCTCTCAAATTCTCTAGGGCACCATCTATATGGTATCTATCCTGCAATCTAATAATCATACCCGTCTATCTAGAACCATGTCACCAGAATCCTTGTCACACCAGTAAGTATGGCTGCAATAATCCATAGAGTCCCCAACTAATGTACATACATCTAGAATCATGGTATTTAAAATTTTTGCATTGCCGCTAGCTTGGCTGCGAAAACCTTAAATTCCTACACCCGAGAAATGTATCCAAAATCAGACTCTATCTCATCGCCCAACCAGCTGATATGGCTGTAGAAGACTCTAGATTCCATGACTGAGGCAACCTAACCCATAATGTTATCTTGGTAGAAAATCAAGTCAATAATGAATACCAAGAATCAAATTCAACGATGAACAAGGAAGATAGACAGATACTGTCAGAATCAAATTTCGAGATAGTCTATAATGAGATTCTCAAGGGTCATCCCAGGAATCTTCTCAAGTAGTCCAAACTGTGATTGAGTGCCTCTCCGGTAAAGCCTATCTCTCAATCCTATCGCAGGCTCGCAGCAGTACAACTAAGTCGTCGTACTACCACGATATCGCTCTAATGCGACTCTCGACCTGCATAGGCTACCACTAAAAACGTGTCACGACCCGCACCCACTGTGAGGGTACAAGTACGTAACAGCGCCCGGCCTACGTCGCAGTGTCGGCAGTAGAACACTGTTCTAAGTCTCTAACTAACCATCAACTCATGCAGTATATAGTGTACTCATCATGATCAACTTCGAATGGAGGACAAGTATAAGATATGGTGTAACTCAATCACAGTCTAAGTACGATAAGATAACACCGAATATAACTGAGAAATTGAAGATAACAAAACTACTAATAAAAATAACAACAAAATCAAACAATCTCAAATACATCTCAAGTCTCAAATCTCTATATACAACTCCAGATCTAAACAGGAAAACTAAAACAAGACAGACTAACTAAACTCCCGATCACTCCTGAGTGTCGGGGCCATAGGTAGCTAAGCCATCTACTGGTCTATAAACTGTAGGGCATGTGTCCTCAGGGCAATCATCTGTAAAATTTTCAATAGGTCCAGTCAGGACAGGAACGAGCACATCTCATCTAGAAAACCTAAGTAAATGACAGAGAACTATACAGCAGTTATAGACAGTTATATTGACAAAAATGGCAGTTTATATTCAGGTGATGGTAAGAAAGAGAGATAAAGTGCAAGGAAAGTAAATACTACACAAGAGAAGAATCATAGCAATGAAGACTGTAAAAAAAATATAGCTAGCTGAACCAGGATAATATGATATAAAGTCCAGACAAAAAAAATGTAAACCAGTGTAAAACCTATGTAAATCCAGTACGAGATAAATCAAATACAAGATGATTCCAGTAAGGGATGATTCCAGTTATAGTGATCAACGATTCCAGGGTGAGTCCAGCCTATACTCTAGCAGTGTGTTTTAAAATACCGAGTTCGACATGTAAACGGCTGTAGATAATATGGCACATCACACACCTGGCCGGGTGTAAGATGGCTATCATTCCAGTAGATTCCAGTTGGAAGATTCCAGATTTGGGGTATGTCTACATGTTTTACTCTAGTATTTTCCCTCCCAGCAAGTGAATCCAGAATTTCGACACAATGATTCAAGATGAGTCCGGCCAAAATATAATGATACCAGTAAATGATTCCAGTAGGTGATTCTAGTAATAAAGATGATACCAGTAATAGAGGCCAGAAAATAAAGGTGTGTCATATACATGAATCCAGAATATCGACACGTATTGTAATAGAGAATCGTATACAACTAACTAGAACTGAAGTACAGTAATTGACAAGTAAATAAGAGAACTATCAGAGAATGTACTCGCTTGCTACTATGAAAAGAGTAGTATAATATCAGATGTCTGCACCAGAGTCACAATGTCCTAAACAGAGAAATATAGGTTATAATGTGTTTAAAATAAGGTAAATGGAGTCTACGATGCAATCTACATGATTCTAAGTCAATTCTAGGTTAAAGTCAACTCTAAGTCAACCTGGTCAACTGTCTAGGTCAAACTAGGTCAACAACAAGGCTATTTGGTCAAATCTAGGTCAATCTAAGATACACTAACTCATTCTAACCCATAGACTAGTATAATTTAGGATGCCTCATATATATTTATCAATATATATATACACCCAAAGCCTATAGTCCTAGATATAAATAGCCTCTCATATATATAACACATTTATTTAATTAAATATAATTAACACACATTCATATAATATAGACTACATGACAATATCTCAAATAGGTGTACATATATATATACATACATATATATACATAGGGTGATAGGAAATAGCATGTGTGTGTTTGTGTATATGAGAGGGTGTGTGTGTAGGATGTGAGCTTGAGGGTTCATTTTAGTTTGTGTGTGATAGTGTTGAGGCAAATGAGAGTGTAAATGATTTTAGAATGTGTGCATTGTACATGTGTAGACATGTGTGTGTGTGGGTATAGGTTAAAAGGTTATGATATAGTGTGTGTAGTGTGTCACATGAGGCATGTGGAAAACCCTGAAATCAGTGAGCACATAAAGAAAACAGGAAACAGGGGATTACTTAGTGTAAGGTAAGGTAGTGTCAAAAGGATGTGAATTCTCAGTTCAGTGTCAAACCCAAACCCAGTTTTTTTACTTAAACCAACCCAACCAAAATCTCAGTTCAGTTTCTGAAAAACCTGAACTCTCATTAGCTGATAGTTCTCAGTGTTTAGAAAACAAACTCAATTTCTCAGTTTTTATGTAGGAAAGAAATCCTCATGTTCCAATTCTCAGTTTTTTTACATTAACAAAATTTCAGTTGTGTCAAGCTCAGATGTCATATGAAAACAGTAAAGAACATGGCAAGGCAGTGGCTAGTTAGGGTGTGTCTTTGTGTAGAGTAGCAGTGATGTGTGTGTTTAAGCAATGTGTGTGTATACAAGTAGGGAGAGTCCCATATTTCGGTTTACATTTCTAATCTCCATTACAGTGAAGTTCTCAGGAACTCAAAAGCAGTGAATGTGTGTGGTGTCTACAGATGCAGTGTACAAGACAGTTAGTTTTCCAGGATGAAATGAATCCACCTTGACACGAAACCAAGTCCTACAGCTAGGGGACACCTAGGGCTTCCTAAATATGCAATTAGATCTAGAGATTACTGAGTTTCGGGTTCAATTCCCTATTGGTGAAATTCCCAAGAAAAGCTTCAAAAGAGGAAAATCTCCTTGCTAGCCAATATCTCCAAATTGATTCAAACCTGAGATTTCTCTCCATGAACATAATGTAGGGATCAATTATAACCCAATGCAAAAGATTTGAGCCAAAAATGAGTTGAAATGAGGAAGTTATGGATTGGGAAAGAATGCGCTTACCTCTTTCTCCAAACTTGTAAAAATTTTAATAAAAGAGGCAAGAACATGGAGGAGAATATTTATAGGGAAGGGGAGCCCTAGTGGCTGGTTAAAAAGTAGAAAATTAGTGTTAGGGCTTAGTCTAATAGCTATGGGCCAAGTTGCACTAGTCATGGAACCAATTTCTAGGTCTCAAGCCTATGGACCAATTCACCAATCCTCCTACTCCAAAATTGATCCTAAGTGTCCTAACTTGAGTTGACTTACGTTAAACTAGGGTCCATACCATGTTATCTAGGTCACCAAGTCAAAGTCAGATCTAGGACAGTCTCTTAAGTCGTAGCTAGTCAAAAGTCAAAATCAATACTCACCAGTGCAATAAATCATAAAATAATTCAAAGAGGCCAAATGACCATAATACCCCTAGGCTAAAAATGATAATTAATCATCCTAATGACATGGTAAGGCTCTAGGTCATGCAGTCTCTACGGTTTCACTAGCTGCACACCAAAATCACAAGTCATGACTTAAGGTAGTTTTTAAATAGTTTAAAAAAATTAAAAATTACCAAAAATTATAATATGAAATAAATATCAATAATTAATAATTATAATTACAAAATTTCAAAATTACCCTCATTCTGGAAAACTGGGTGTTACATAACAAGAAATTATATCGAGTGGTTCCGCCAAACCGCAATGAGATTGTCCCAAGGCAATCCCGTGAGCTCCTTGATTAAAATCTACCAGAAGAAGTTGCTCCCCGCAATTAGCCACTAGATGGGTGACGATCAGTTTAGAGACTGGACGACCCTCATCATAAGTGCTACCAATGTAGAGGCAAAGTTGAAGAAGGCTCACCAATTGGGATTACACATCCCAGACGGAGAGGAAAAGGGCAGACGTCCTGGCTCCACCTCTAGCAACAACAACAGTGGCACCACCTCCAACCGGGACAATAAGGACAAACAGGCCATGGTCGCTAATGTGACCCAGAAGCCCGAACAAAAATAGGCAGAAGGTCAGTAGTCCAAGGTGAATTACTCATTTGAAGATAGTCATGTCAAACCTATCTTCGATATGCTCTTACAAGAGGATAGGATCCAGCCCCATCCACCAAAGCACGAGCCCCGAACGGCAGAAATGGAGGACCCAAAATATTGTCACTTCCACTGCTATGTCCATCATCCCACTCATGACTGCTTCTAATTAAAGCGGTATATTCAGAGTCTTATCGACACCAAAGCTCTGTCGATAGACTTTGAAGAGGTTACCGTGGCTGTAAACATGGTGTCAATTCGGTTCGGCGACTTCCCTCCAATAAGCACTCCAGACGGGGTAATACCTGTCCCTCAGGCAACGATAGAGGTTACTAATCTTCCACCCGTCCGGAGCCAGACATCTGGATTGGTACCTCTCACCACATCGTGAGGAGAGGTCATGTGGGTGCATCCAGACTTAATACCCGAAGTTACTCGGAAGGTTTCATCTTCTACCAACAAGAAAAAGGGCAGGAAGTCTAGATCTTGTCATACAATTTTAGCCGAGGCTGAGGAAGCTGCAGCCATTGTTACCCGGTCTAGAGCACAAGTTCAGCCCGTACGGGATAGTTCAGTCGAAGATACGCAATCAGCAATGTTGTCTCCCTCTGATGTTCCAAGGCCATCTCAGCCCCTACTGGCGGATAAATCCAAGCCAAAGGAAACCCGCTTCGACAGGCCACTCCGTAATGATGTACCTCAGAAACTGGAAAGACCTTACAACTTTGACATATTAGCACAATTGACTAATATGCCGACAAAGTTGTCGTTATACGAGCTCCTAAGGCTCTCCAAGGATCTTCGTGTTGCAATAAGTGAAGCATTCTAAAATGCTGACGCCTACTTAGCCCAGGTCAAGCCTCCAGGGGAAGACCCGCCAGCAGATCTACAGAGCAGCGATAGCACAGATGCAATGCCCAATATCTTATTTACTCCACAGGACATGTTGATCAAGTCCAATTTGTATGATCGCCCCTTATACTATACTGGATACATAGGCGACATCAAGGTGGATCAGATGTATATCGACCCTGGCTCGTCAATAAGCATCATCCCGAAAATCTTGCTCCAAATTTTGGCATCCCTATGCATCGGCTAGCGGTGACAACACTGCCATTAGCGATTTTAACTCGGGAATGAGCTATCCCCTAGGGAAGATCCGATTGAAATATCAGATTGGTGACCTGAAGACGGAGGTTACCTGCTACGTCATAAATGCAGACACCTCCTACAACATCCACCTGGGACGTCCGTGGATACATGACTATATGATCGTGCCATCCACCCTTCACCAGTGTTTCAAGTATGTCGATAAGTACGGCCTCGTGAAAACTGAATTCGTCGACATTGATCCCTTCAAAGGGGTTGAATCTTATTACTCTTCGGAGGCTTGTCTATATGACAAATCCAAGAAACACATCACTGACAAAATAGAGGCCATCACAGGGCCAGATGAACCCTAGAGAATTTATCTCCAGGCCCGTAAACCGGAAAAGGTCGTACCACTCGTCACAACTTTGCATAAAGAGGTGCTCGGTCTCCTGTCTCACATGCACAGTTGGAACCAATGGTCATCCGGCTCCCAAGATCCAGCCAAAAGCCAAAACCTGGCATAAGGCCGATGGTGATCCGACTGCCAAAATCCAATCAAAGCTAACAGGAAGATGTGAGGCCCTCTGTAATGCCGATGGTGATCCGATTGCCAAAATCTACTCAAAGGCAACCAGAAGACTCAAAGTCCCTTGCCGAGCCAATTGTCATCCGTCTTCCCAAGATGAGCTGGCAACCAAGTGTCGATCCGACACCCTCAGGCAAGCAAATGCCACAAGCTGAATCCTTGGTGGTCAAGTTGCTTACGACAGCTTCCCCGCCTCCGATTACGCAGGGGGTAGTTAAAGAGGATACAAAACTCGCGAATGATGTACAAGATTGGAGACTCCCGTTCATCGACTTTGCGGTCTACAGAATCCTGTCTGAGAATGTGAAAGAAGCAACTTCAATCAGAAGGCATTCTCTAAGATTTTTTTATGACACAGAAATGAAAATGTTATATCGACGATCTTACGACAGACTACTGTTAAGATGTCTGTCAAATACAGAAGCCAAACGCGAGGCTGACGATGGCATTTGCGGGGCTCACCAACCAGGCCCGAAGTTACAGGACCGTCTCCATCGGATGGGTTACTAATGGCGTACGATGGTAGCAGACGTAATCGATTACGTAAAATAGTGCAAGGCTTGTCAGATCCACACAGATTTCATACATCTACCATCTGAGTTCTTGTACCCAACAGTAGCTTCTTGGCCATTTGAAGCATGGGGAATGGACATTGTTGGCCCAATTACCCTACCGTCGTCCAAAGGGCACCGATTTGTTCTCGCAATCACCGACTACTTCTCCAAATGGGCAAAAGATGTTCCGTTGGCAGAGGTAAAGGCATCAAACGTGATCAGTTTCATAAAACATCACATCATTTACCATTTTAGACTGCCAAGGAGGATCATTCATGACAATGGTCCGCAGTTTGCAAGCCATGCCTTCTATCGATTCTGTGATAAGAACCGAATTCAGAATGTGGCTTCAACGGCCTATAATTCGTCAGCTAATGGTCTGGCCGAAGCCTTTAACAAGACCATAATCAAGCTTCTCAAAAAGTTCATGTCTTTAAACAAGCACGACTGGAATGAAAAGCTTGGCGAGTGCTTATGGGCATACCGTACCACAATTCGGACGGCCATAGGAAATACGCAGTTCTTTCTGGTTTACGGAAGCGAGGCAGTCCTTCCACTGGAGACCCAGATCCCCTCGCTCTACGTAGCCCTCACTTATCTTCTTACCTCGGATGATAATTACCGTCGATGGCTACAAGAGCTGGAAGCCCTAGACGAGAAGCGCTTACAAGCTCAACAACGAATCGATCTCAATCAAGCACGCATCTCTGGAGCCTTCGACAAGAAGGTCAAACTGAGAATATTCCAAGTAGGCGACCTCGTCTTGACAGTTTGCAGGCCGATGGTTATGACTCACAAAACTGCCGACAAGTTCCAACCAAAATGGGAGGGCCCATTTGTCATCGAGACCGTATTCTCCAACGGTGCATACCGTCTCGCAAAACAAAATGGAGACTTGCTTATGATGCCCGTCAGCGGCAAGTTCCTCAAGAAAAATTATGTCTAAATGACATCTACTAACTATCTCTCAGATTGTGAGTTATGTACCCTCTGTTACCTTTAAACTTACACTCTGATCCTGAATCTCCCAGATTGTTGAGTTATGTACCCTCAGGTACCGCTGAACTTACTCTCTGACCGCTCTGAATGGATTCATATCGCATCTTCTTGTCACGACCTACACCCTAGAGTAAGGGCACGAGAAGTGGGTACGTCCAGCCTACGCCGCAGTGTCGACGGTAGAACGCTGTCCTAGGTCTCATGCATCTAAAGTATAAGGCTAAGCAGTTTATACTCCCCGAATGGGGGTGACATAGCAGAATGTAAACTCAATCACAACTAAGGAAGAAGAAGTACGATACGATATAGAACTCAAAATGAAGTACAGATAATCAGAAGAGTCTAGTGTCTAAGATAACATCTCAGCAAACATTCCGAGTACAAGTCTCAACTACAGAATATGAAAGAATATATACATCTCAAAATAACAACTGAAACCAAAAACAATGCTGAAAAGAAAGATAAAGCCTAGCCGACTAGCCTAGACTATGGGAGTAGTATCCTGAACTGCAGCTGGGTCCTCCAGAGGAGCCAGGCCACAGGTGTCGTCTAAGCCTGCTCCGTAATAGGTGGTACAAAGGGCCTCATCCTCATCCTCTGTAATATTTTCAACAGGTCCAGTCAGGACAGGAGCAAGCACAGTACATCTCATGTAGTTCATATCATGGCAGCAAATATAAAGCAAGCAATAGAGTAAGATACATGAAACGCTGTAAGAAGATGTACATAAAAATAGGAGAGATATTTGATAACTGGAAATATATACATGATAAGTAAAAACTGTAAGTGACTAGTGATATAGAGTACGAGATGGCATATAATTGGCTTAGGTTGAACATGATGTACATGAGTGAACATGTGGGACATCAGCTAATAAGGCTGATGTGTACATGATAAAACATGAAAAGTAACAGAGTGAACATGATGGGTAAATCACATGACCATTTATACTCACCCCTACCCACAATCAATACACAAGGATCTATTCAAGTTACGTTACGTACATGATGTTTTGGTTACACAGGAAATACATGAGGAAACATGAGCATACATGAAAGAACATGAGAGTACATGAACGTACATGAAAGAACATGAGAGAACATGAGTGTACATGAATAACGCAGAAACAAGGAATACATGATGTACATGAAACACATGTCATAAAGTATCTGATGCGCCCGCTAAGGGGGATAACATCCTAAGAAGAGATCCATATAGTACCAATCCGTGATGATAACGTGACAGCATCAAGTAAAAGTAATCTAGAGCGAGAATATAAATCGTGACAAGTATGAAACGATCAGAGAATGTACTCGCCTGATGACTGAAAGTCCGAAGTGGATGTACTGCCTGAGGAGAGGTGTCTGTCTCCTAATCAGAGCAACACAAGTCATGATGTATACAGGGGATGATAATAGTAATCTACAATGCATCTGCATGCTGTCTAGGTCGAAATAGGCCAAAGTCAACTCTTGGTCAACTCTGGTCAACCCTAGAAGTCAAACTAGGTCAACAAGGTCTAACCAAGTCTAAACTAGGCTTAAACAAGTCAATTCTAGGTATCCAACACATAGCCTAGGCAACTAACTATACTGCACACAAGCTAACCATAGTCTAGCATCACATCTAGCCAGCTAGGCACACACAACAAGTAATCTTGTCTAGTATCATATTTATATTTCAATCACATATATAACAATATATGTATATAGGGTATATATATATAGGTTGTGTGTGTGTATAATATTGTGTAGCATTAGGCAAGGTTGTACTTCTATTTAGCATATATGTATTCATTCATAGGTTTCATATAATATGCATTACATATCCTACCTACAAGCTATCTTACATGCATACATGCCTATACATGGATATCATACATACAACTTACCTTCATAGATGCATACCTACTTGCTTACCTACATACTAGCATATATACATGTGTACACATAGAGAGTTTAGAGAGCTAGCATTGTGTAGAGGCTATGTGGTTAGTGTGTGTGTACATGAAGGTGTGTGTCTCAGGTTTTTCAGATTTGTGTGTGACAGTGTTGTGAGGGAGTGTAAAATGTGTATGACAGTTTAGTAGAAAGTATCATGTGAACAAGGTGTACAAAGGGTATGTAATATCTCAATTTTTTCCTAAACACATTCACAGTTTCTCAACATACAACCCAAGTTCTCATACATGAACCTAACATGTTGTCTATATACATAGCAATGAAATCATATCAACAACCCAACTAATTTCTCAGTTATTGTATCATGAATGAATTCTCAGATTCATTCAAAAGCAGGTTTCAGTTTTCTCATTCAATAACAGTTATTCCCAGGATCATTTCAGTTCACCCTATCATACAATTGAGTCAACAATTCCTAAGTTGCCATGTACATAAAAATTTCTATAACATGAGTTCAATTAAAAACCAAAAACTAATTTAATGACTATCAGTGAACTTCTCTTTGAACTGAAATTTGAATTAGAAAGCTTGACTGTTAACTTAACATATACCAAGATCAAAAGAACCTTGACTGTTAACTCAATTCAAATTCTAAACCAAATTGTTTGACTGCACTGGATATAACTGAACTCAGTTAAACAATAAATAAATACTCAGGTTTTTAACCATAGGGAATTCTAAGGTATTTACACCCAACCACAGGTACAGAACATATGAACCCCATCCTCATTTTAGTTATATATACACAGGTTAACAGTACACAAGTTCAACACAAACCTGGGATTCATGAATCTCAGCAATTCAAAATGACAGTTCCAATTTAGAGTCCCAATACAATTTGGAAACCCAATCTCATGTTAACATCAAACCCAAACAAGCATATAATCACTCAGACATGTTAATCATGTATTAACATCAAAATTAACATTGAATTAACAATTTAAACATCATTTGAATTCTGAAACTGAAAAATAAACATGGTATCAGTGAATGTTTGGAAAAACCCAAATTCTCAGATTAACACATTGTAATAACCCAATATAAGGGTTGCTAATAACTGTGTCACATGTGTTCGTGTCTCTCATAGCAATTCGTGTCCATTACAGCAAGACACAACGTGTCTGCACACAACAAACACGTTCTAGGCACACACACACAGTCACAAAACAACACAATGTCGTACAGAGGTGCACACGAGTGTAGGACACGACACGCGTGTCCTCGTATCTCGTGATCACGTGTGTAGGTTCACCTAGGGTTAGGGTACGTGTCCAACACCCTGATACGTGTCCACGTGTCGTGTAGAAAGGATACGAGACGCGTATCAGAGACGATTTCTCAGCTGAACGTGTGCGTGTGTGGCCAGTGCGGCCCTAATTTCGTGTCCGATACAAATCGACACCTCGTGAAACTTTGGAGGCATGTTCGCAGACATTGCCCCCGTGTCCATGCCAAATTTGGCGTGTCGACGTGCACTGTGCAGTGTACACGAACAGGGTGGTAGCAGGGCACTGCCATACTGTGCAGTGCAGTGTGTGCAGCGTGTTCGTCTCTGATTTTGACACGGACACGACACGATATCGTGCTCAGAGATAGGGTTCTGTGATCTACACCTATAGGGCTAGAAAATTGTTCAAATAGTTTTCGAAAATAATAACATTTTGTTCACAGAGGCAATACATCAAATACTTTAATATTAACCTAGATACGTGTCCGATACAGACACCAAACCCAATCTAATTCCTACAAAACTTAGCCTATAGATCCCTGGTACCTAGATGCATGCATTCATGAAGAGAAATCACAATATTACTAGGTTTTAGGGCATGTTACCTATTGAGTGAAAACTCAATGAAAACTAAGGTAGGGGGGTTCCTCTTCAAATGATGATGCCAAATGCTTGTGCAACCTTGCTAGCTAGCTCCCCTTAGCATCCTCAATGGTAGGGGGTCCTAATGCAAGAAGTTTGGCTCAATTTAGAGTTGATTTGGATATTTGGGGAGAAGTTTAGGGAAGAACACAAAAGAGGCAAATAAAATGAATTAAAATTGGTGCAAATGATTAATAGGATGTATTTATAGGGGGTGGGGATGTGTGTTGGCTGCCATTAAGTTAGGGTTAGGGTTTAGGATGAGTGGCTAAGGTTCCTCCAATAATTTCTAGGCAATCTAATGGCTCATAACTAAAGTAGCCCCCTTTAACCTTTAGCATAAAATATCTCTTCTAACAAATATCTAGATAATACACTAATGTGATTACTTATTGAAACCCTCTAACTTAGTCTCTAGGGTCATGATTAACAATCTAGATTAGGCTAACTCCTAGGTTAAGTCTCAACAATTTAACTAACAAATATTTAATTAATATAATTTAGAATTTCACAAAAGTGTCAAAATGACTAAAATACCCCTAGGCTTAAAAGTAGAAATTGAAATCCTAAACACATGATTAGGTCTCATTGGTCATGATTAGTCTTCTAGGTTATGTATGACTAAGGTTACACTAGCAAAACACAAATTTCACATTTCACTCAATTAAATAGTTTTAAAATAACTAAAAATCACCAAAAATCATATCATGACTAAAATCAAATATTTTAATGATTTAAAATACAAAAGTTTAAATTTACCCTTATTTTGGAAAAATGGGTGTTACACTTCTGGGCCACAAGTCATGTATGATCATACCTCTGAACTTCCACACTAAATCCTTTTCCCTACCGGAGTTTGCCTCAAAATCTATTACTCGTACCACCAGTGCGCAGAAGAGTAATAGGTCCACCAAAGATTATTCTTGGTTATCGTGTATCACGTCCATATTACCTCTGATACCGATAGTCTTCCTACTTGACACCTGTACCCAACCAGGGATAAAAGACATGGTGTTAAGACCACAAATATATCACGTCCATATTACCTCTGTTAGGTTTTATCTCAAAATCCATTCCACCAAAAACCACTCCTGATTGTCGTGTGTCACGTCCATATTACCTCTAATACCGATAGTCTTCTGACTTGACACCTGTACCTAACCCAGGATAAAAGACACGGTATTAAGACAACAAAACCTATCACGTCCATGTTTCTTCTGTTGGGTTTTGTTTCAAATCTATTACCCGTACCGCCAGTGCACAGAAGGGTAATAGGTCCACAAAGGTTATCCTAATCTATTACTCGTACCATCGGTATACCAAAGAGTAGTAGGTCCACAAAATATCATTCAAATCTATTTGCTCACATTTTCAGATGCACAAAAGGGCAATAGGTCCACAAAATTCCCTAATAGGAAAAACAACCACGTCCATATTACCTCTGAGTTATTTTTTCGTCCATCACAAACAAACCACCCAATACATAAAACTTCTACATTAATAGCACCTCCGAGTTGTTCTGTGTATCCTCATTAGGCCCACTCCTACCACATCCTCATTACCTCTGAGTAGGAAGGCTCTACTTTAGACCCATATTTATCACTTCCTCATTACCTCTGAGTAAATATGTTAGTTTTATCTCCACTTATTATCTGTACTCACATCGCCAGTACATAAAAAGGATAATAGGTCCACAAATATCCTCTATTGACCACAAATGTTGTATTAGGTCCTCTAGTACATGCACCCCTTCTTCACAATTATATGCTTCTGGAACCCAGTTGTCCCGTGGCATTCATTACACGTTACGTAGAACTTCTACGTCCATATTACCTCTGAGTTGTTCTATGTATCCTCATTTGAGTTCTCTCCCACCACGTCCTCATCACTATCAACCTCATATTTACCATGTCCATATCACCTCTGAGTAAAAATGTTGGTTCCCTCTCTCAACTTATTATCTCTATCTAAAACCAAGGTATGCCAAGGATGATAAGTCTACATAAAATCTCCAGTAGAAGTACCCAAACCTATCACGTCTATGCTACCTATGAGAGGATTGCCACACCTAAAATAACTATACTTTCCATACTTCTTATTCAAAGTATTCCAAATTTGTAATTTGAAAACTTTGAAGGGGTGTTATAGAAGCATAAAAAATATTGCTTTTAGTCCCGTATCGGAAAGGAGAAGAAAAAAGGGCTCATTCCATTCTATATATAGAGCCCCCTTGCCTCCTTTGAAAAAGGCACCAAAGAAAAAAATCACTCAATTGAGTCACTCGTTGTCATGGCGAGGATGAGTTGGATTCTGAGTACTAGGCGTCTTCACGGGCTAGTATGAAGAAATCTAAGGCGGCATGGGCTATGCGCTTCAAACGTTCTATGCCAACAGTAAACCAGAGATGCACAAGCAAAAATCATGCACGCTACCGATGGTAAACTGTACAGAATCGTCTCAGGTGCATTTGTACCAGATATGAGCCGACTCTTAAAGTCCCCCTCCCACTTGGGTGTAGCTATTGCGCTTGAACCAAGACGGGGGAGAATCTCTTGTGGGCCAGACCCCATGTGGTCCATTGAGAATGTCGAAGCTTCCAACTTGGACTCTTACTACTATGCACTTTCGGGTGCTAAGTTGAAGAAGTCTAGGGTCATATCGTATATTTTATACGCAGGCCTATTACAGCTCGTCCTGTCTCACAGTACTTTACTAGCCTCAGATTAGAGAGCCAATATGATGGTCCCCAAAGTCTTCCTACAACAATCGAGAGTAAGTGCTTTTACTAGACTCAGATTAGGGAGCAAATATAATACCTACGTACCCGGGCGCATGGGATACCTGGGCCCACAAAATGGATACGAAGGTAGATCAATCTGCTATCAACTTGCGAGAGGTGGTTACTCGCAAACGTAAGAAGAGAGAAGCAACCTTGGCGTGCGATGAGCCCTTTCCAGGACATCACTGCACCCAAGCCATCATCAACTGTCGCTGCCACAAGAAAGTGGCTCCACTATCAAGGCAGTCTGTGTTCCAGTGACTACGACCTACTGCACCTTTCCAACATCATCTCGAAAACATTGTAACGGCTTGCTCTCACTAGATGCATTACTCAGATGTCTCGGATAGGCACATCGTCTCAATCAAGTGCATCATAATCTTCTGAAGGAGTCTACCGTCAAATCTTCTTCGAACAAGGAGATCCATAATCCGCAGTGCCAATACTCGCCAAGGAGGAGGGTCGGTCAAATTTATTTTTTTGAGAAGTCAAGAGGGAGACAAACGAAACTCTCTCAAATCATGACATTCGGCACAACACCTTCTCCTAGGCCCCCATACCCATCCAGCCAGAAGATATCCTTCATGCGACATAGTCATGATATATTCCTCATGAGGCTCGGTCATGAGATGGCCTTATGCGGCTCGGTCTGAAGGCATTCCTTATGCGGCTCGGTCATAAAATATTCCTCATCCGACTCGGTCATGAGACGTCCTTCATGCGGCTCGGTCATGAGACATTTTTCATGCGGTTCGGTCATGAGACGTCCTTCATGTGGCTCGGTCATGTTACATTCCTCCATACGGCTTGGTCATGAGACATTCCTTTATGCGGCTCGGTCATGAGACGTCCTTCATGCGGCTCATACGGTTCGATCGTGAGATATTCTTTTATGCAGCTTAGCCATGAGACATTCCTCATGCGGCTCGGTTAGGAGACATCCTTCATGCGGCTCGCCATAGAAGATTAGTTGATGCACGTGACAAGTTGACCAGGTCTCAACTGTTCAGATTTGCTACAACGACAAATCATAACAAATACTAACAAATCCTAACAAATCCCCAGCTATCAGTCATAGATCGAGTCTCGAGGCATGATTACGGCCATGTGGCTCGAGGATTTGTCACGTGGCCTTCTATACGGCTCAAAATATCCTTTATCTGGAAATTACTATAAATAGCAGGGCACCACGCCCATGCAAATAGTTGGCAATCCAAGGCTGGCAACCTTCGAAAAACAATTTCTTCAAGAGCTAAGGACTGCGTCAGATAGTCCAAGGAGTAAGGTAGAGTTGATAACACTTTTCCAAGCCTCTACCGTCACCCCCAGAATCAAAACTAAACAATTGTACTTAGATTATTTTCTATGATTTCTTTCTAGGCTTTTTCTTGTACAAGCGAGTTTGAAATCAATTTTAGTGTTCCTGTAATACCTGTCTTTGATTTTTTAATAGCAAATAAGGAGAGTGTCGCTCCAGTCGTCGAGTCGGCCGCAGCACCACAACAGAGAGCTGCTCTTGAGGAGCCGACTGCTACAACACCTTAGAGAGAGGATATTGAAGATGACTCTGCTCTTTCTGATCCTCCTCAAAAGAGAAAAGCTTCTACTGAACTTGCCCAATAGTCAATTTTTAAGAGGAAGAAGAAGACTGTTGTGGTAAGAGGCACAAAGAAAGCCAAGGATGTGGGTTCCAGCTCGCCTTCTCTAAGAAGATTTTCTCGATAGACTGAAAGAGGTAGAACGACGTCACGGGCTATTACCATTCAAAAAGTAGATCCCTTTCTAGACTCCATAGCCGATTTGGTCAAACCAGTACTTGTGCACTCTTCAAATGAAGCTTTCTCACCCTTGCGTTTGTCCTTTACACAGGACCTCGAAGTTACAACCGGGGTAGGTACCTCTTCGTCTGAAGAGGTGGACGTGACAACGGTGCCCCCTACTCATCCTCAAACAGCAGACGAAGGTCGGCCTTCCCTAGTGAAAGGGGCTGAGCAAAGAGATGATCAGGACGAAGGCTCGAACTATGATGGCGAACAGAAAGCCAGTCCCTCCTATGATATCTCTTTAGGGAATATGTCTGAGATTGGAGCTTTAATAAAGGAGTTGGACGAGAATCAAGTCCAATCAGCTCACCCTGCTGCAGGTATGTTATCTTTGCACCTTACTTCGGATGAGATTTTTCGACTTCAATTTTACGTACTCATCGCGAGGCTGACTGCCATCGTATATTCCCTTGTAGACAAAGAGAGGAAACAATGTACAGAGGTTGTCCAAGATACTGGGGTAGGACAAGAAGTTGTCCCTGGTTCTGTTGGGATTGCTGGTGTGGAGGAATTTGTCAGCAAGCCGATATCGGCTGCGAAAGGAGAAGTTGAACAACGCACTAAGGCTGTTGTTACAGAATTTGTTCCAGGTCCAACTGGGCCATAGAAGATATACAGATTGATGTTGGGAATGCTCAGGGCCTTGATATTATTATTATTGAGCAACCTGGGCCTACTCTTGGTTTCTTTGTAACCAGGGCTGATGACCTAGTTCAAGTTGGCGTTGAGTAAGCAGAAGGTATGAAACTCTTTCGCACTCTTTTTTCATTCTGTTTCTGATATATATATTGTTTTATTGTTAGGTTCGACTTCTTGTCTCGTATCTCTTCCTAGAGCGGAAGATCCCCATCAAGCTCCCTTCCCAATGACTTCCTCTGAGGATGATGAGATGGCCCAGGAAGTCATAAAAGCTTTCTATTCCATTCTAAAAGTAAACCTTCCTGGAGTCTTAAATCGGAATGTTACCTTTGGACCTGTAAACGCTATTGCTGGACGCCAAGTGGCAATCCTTGAAAGCATTACTGGCTATGAAGAGCAGGCCAATGCTCTGAGGAAAGTTCTAAATAACTTGGAGGACCGAGTGGCCAAATTTTGGAAAGCCAAGCAACGAAGCCCAACATCGCTATTTCTTGAAGAAGACGAGGCTTTGGTTACAACTCTTGCAGAAGAGGAAGCTACTTTCCAAGCAAGAAGGGATGTCCTTGCTCAAGAGATTAGTGAGTTGGCCGATCAATACGAACAATTCAACACTGCGAGCGAGGCTCGTATTGCTTCGAAAAACAAGCTGGCCGCTCAGATCACCGAAAAGTATAATCACATTGCATAGATCCACAATGAGATTGCCCAACTGGAGACCAACTTAAGAATACTTACGTCTAACCAAAGAAGACTATACGGTTCAGGCTGCTGTGACTGCCACAACTTTAGACCAATTGAAAGGACAGCTGGTGAAGTTAGAGGGGGAGCACGCGAAACTCATCCCCTTCAAGGATGAAGCTGCTCGACAGAAAGAAGCACATCGTCGTGCCACTGTCAAGTCTCAAACTGAAATTATGGCTTTAAGGGATAGCATCCATCAATTGTGTACCCCTTAGGTCTTTCCTTGTAATTGGCTCATTTTGCCGTAAAAACTTTTGTGTCTTTTTCCTTTCTTTGCTTCTTGAGAAAAGTTTAATATAAAGAATCTTTTGTCTTTCAAAACTCATGTAGTTTGTAAAATATCAAAACTAGAGGTAATTTGACGTAGTAGGGATATTTTTGGTGGGTATTCCCCAAGGAATATGATGTGGACTTATTACCCATTTTATATTCAAGATTCTCGAACATGGATAACAAGTTAAAAGAAACTGCTAATAGAGATACTGTAGACATAATAACAGAGGATTTTTTATATCTGACCAGAGTTAATATGGACATGGACGGATATATAACATTAAGTAGGAGTTAGTAAATAATTCAGAGGTAATATGGACGCGATTATCTTTAACGAGTGTTTTGCTCAGAGGTTATATGTACGTGGCAAAACATTTCTTAATTATCCTACTGGGGAATAATTATCGGACAACAGTTCAGAGGTAATATGGACGTGACCGTTTTTATAAGATCAAGTTTGGACAGAGTTCAAATAAAGATAATTCCACTGAGGAATCTTTTTAGAGGACCTATTATCCATGGCGTATTCAAGACTCTTGAAATATGGATAATATTTAGATGATTTTCTGAATCACATAAACATTATACTGTACATGTACATGATTAAAACAGTGTATCTGTGGACTCTGTATGTAAAGGTTACAAATAATATTTTTTCAGGAACTTGTCGTTGATCGGCATAATAAGCACGTCACCATCAAGCTTGGTTAGTCGATATGTACCGTAAGAATACACTGATTCTATAATGAAAGGACCTTCCCATTTAGGCTAGAATTTTCCATTTGTCTTATGCGTCATGACCATTGGTCTTCTCACTGCTAAGACCAGATCACCAATTTGAAAGAACCTTTCCTTCATCTTCTTATTAAAGGCTCTAGAAATGCGTGCTTGGTATAGCTCAATACGCTGTTGAGCTAATAAGCATTTTTAATCTAGCGCTTCTAATTCTTGTAGTCGTAGACGGTAACTTTCTTCGACAGTCAACTCACTAGCTAAGGCTACTCGAAGAGAGAGAATCTAGATTTTTAGGAGAAGAACTGCTGCACTTCTATAACTAGAGAGAACGACATACTTCCTGTTAGAGTCCGAACCATTGTGCCGTAGGCCCAGAGACATTAGTCATGCTTCTCATTCCAATCACTCTTGTTTGAAGACACAAATTTCTTGAGAAGTTTGATGATAGTCTTATTAAAAGCTTCTGCTAATCCATTAGCTGCTGGATTATAAGGGGTAGAGGCTACATTCTGGATTCGATTCTTATCGCAGAACCGATAGAATGCATAGCTCACAAATTGTGGACCATTATCATGGATGATCCTGCGAGGTAGGTCGAAGTGGTAGATGATGTGATGTTTGATAAAACTGATCACGTTTGATGTCTTTACTTCGATGAGCGGTATAGCTTTTGCCCATTTGGAGAAGTAATCGGTTATAGCCAGGATAAACCGATGTCCTCTCGAGGATGGCGGGGTAATTGGGCCGATGACGTCCATACCCCAAGCTTCAAAAGGCCAAGATGTCGCTGTCGGGTGTAAAAACTTCGAAGGTTGATGAATGAATTCAGCGTGTAATTGACAAGACCTATACTTCTTTACATATTCAACAACATTTGCTATCATCGTAGGCCAATAATAACCCATTTGTCTGAGGCGATCTTATAATTTGGGGCCTGGTTGGTGTGTACCACAAATTCTATCGTGAGCCTCACGTAGTACATATTTGGCTTCTATGTCAGATAAACATCGTAACAGTAACCCTTCGTAAGAACATCGGTACAGAATTTTGGTAGCTATATTATAGTAAAATCTGAGGGATTGCCGTTGCATAGATACTGCTTCCTTCGGGTCATCAGGGAGGATTCCGTAGACAGCGTAGTCTACGAAAGGAAATCTCTAGTCTTTGATGTCGGCGTTCGTCTCTGCTGCATAGCTGTGATGAATATGCAAGGCATCTTTCGTACAAAATAACTCTCAACCAGACACTGTGATCGAATGCTGAGTATTGATAGGAACAGTCAAGGAAGCAGCCAGACTGGCTAAATCATCTGCTTCTATATTCTATAATCGAGGTACGGGCTCGATAAAGAATCCAACGAAGGTAGAAGACAACTCAGTCGTCGCTTTGTGATATGGAAAGAGATCTTCATGATGAACTTCATAATCCTCTCGAACCTGACTAACTATTAGCTTAGAATCACCATATGCTTCAAGATAGTCAACTTCTAGTTGTTTTGCCAGTTAAAGGCCAATCAGTAGGGCGTTATATTCGGCCACATTGTTGGTGTAAGGCTCCACAAGAGAATACGCATCGTCTAAGAACATTCACCAAATGAGGATTTTCTCAGTTGCAGTGTTAGAATCAACCACTTCATCTAGGATCTTATCATAGAGTTTGGAAGATTCTGGCACTGGATGAGCTACTAAGAAGTCAGCTAATACTTAGCCTTTTACTGCCTTCTGAGAAACGAACATCATATCTTATGGAGTCAACAACATTGTCTATGTAGCTAAATAGGAATTGAGAGAACCTAGTTTATTTATGAGTATTCTGAGAGGATTGACTCTAGATATGATATGGAGTCTGTCCAGACACATAGTGACGTGTCTTCTGGATAGCAAATACCAGCACGAGACATTCTTTTTTAATAGGTATATATCTGTGTTCAGCACCAACCATCGTGTGGCTGAGGTAATAGATTGCCTGTTCATGATCGCCTTTATTCTTCTGAGCTAACAGGGTACCAAGAGAATGATCCATAGCACGAACATATAATAAGAAAGGATTTTCGACTATCGGAGCCACCAATACTGGAGGGCTTGTGAGATACTACTTGATGTCGTCAAATATGTGCTGACATTGTTTAGTCCAGACGAAAGATACTCCTTTTTTCATGAACTGGGTAAACGGTTGACACCTTCCAAAAAGATTTGAAATGAATCGTCTGATGCAGGCTAACCTTCCTTGGAGTCCGCGTCGCTCTTTGAGATTTCTTGGAGGACGCATATCGTGGAAGCATTAACCTTTTCTGGGTCAAGATGTATATCCTTTGAAGTGATAACAAAACCAAGGAACTTGCCGCTAGAGACTCCCAGAAAAGACTTGGTTGGATTCATCTTAAGTTGGTGTGTATGCATCAGTTCGAACATCGTTCTCAAATCTTGAAGGTGGTTGCCCTTGAGACGATTTTTAACTACAATATCATCTACATATCATTCCACTATTTTTTGTAAATGATTACAAAAAATTGTGTTCATAGCTCGCGGGTATATCGTACCCCTTTTTTAATCAGAAGGACATAACCGTATAGCAGTATACCCCCAATGGGAGTTCCCAAGTCATTTAGAACTTTCCTCAGAGCATTGGCCCGCTCTTCATAGCCAGCAATGCTTTCAAGGGCCATCACTTGGCATCCGGCAATAGCCTTTTCATGTCCAAAGGCGGCATTCCGATTTAAGACTCCAGGAAGCTTTACTTTCAGAATAGAATATAAAGCTTTTATGACTTCCTGGGCCATCTCATCATCCTCAGATGAAGTTGTTGGAGGGGGAGCTTAATGGGGATCTTCTGCTCCAGAAAGAGATATGTGACAAGAAGTCGAACCTGACAATAAAATAATATATATATCAGTAACTGAAAGAAAAAAAAAGAGTACGAAAGAGTTTTGTACCTTCTGCTTGCTCAGCACCAACATGAACTAGGTCATCAGCCCTGGTTATAAGGAAACCAAGAGCAGGCCCAGGTTGCTCAATAATGACAATGTCAAGGCCCCGAGCATTCCCAACATCAAGCTGTATATCTGCTATGGCCCTAGTTGGACCTGGAATAGATTCAGTAACAGCCGCCTTAGTGCGCTGTTCAACTTCTCCTTCCGTAGCTAATGCTGGCTTGTTGATAAATTCCTCCGTACCAACAATCCCAGCGGAACCAGGGACAACTTCTTGTCCTGCCCTAGTATCTTAGGCAACCTCTGTATATTGTTCCCTCTCTTTATCTATAAGGGAATATACGATGGCAGTCAGCCCCGCAAGGAGTACACAAAATTGAAGTTGAAAAATCACATCCAAAGTAAGGTGCAAAGATAACATACCCGCGGGAGGGTGAGCTGATTGGACTTGATTATCGTCCAACTCCTTTATTAAAGCTCCAATTTTAGACATATCCCCTAAAGAGATATCATAGGAGGGATTGGCTTTCTGTTCACCATCATAGTCTGGGCCTTCATCCTCATCATCTCTTTGCTCAGCTCCTTTGACTGGGGAAGGCCGACCTTCGTCTGTCGGTTGAGGACGAGTAGGGACACCATTGTCATGTCCACCTCTTCAGACGAAGAGGTACCTACCTCGGTTGCAACTTCGAGGTCTTGTGTAAGGACAAACGCAAGGGTGAGAAAGCTTCATTTGAAGACTGTACAAGTACCGCTTTGACCAAAATGGCTATGGAGTCTAGAAAGGGATCCACTTCCTGAATGGTAATAGCCCAAGACGCCGTTCTACCTCTTCCAGTCTGCCAAGAAGATCTTCTTAGAGAAGGCGAGCCGGCACCCACATCCTTGGCTTTATTTGTCCCACTTATGGCAATAGTCTTCTTCTTCCTCTTAAAAGTTGACTG
Organism: Iris pallida; assembly: GCA_029216955.1. Classification (NCBI taxonomy): domain Eukaryota; kingdom Viridiplantae; phylum Streptophyta; class Magnoliopsida; order Asparagales; family Iridaceae; genus Iris; species Iris pallida. The sequence continues at coordinate 2,839,459 of JANAVB010021792.1, forward strand.
TTGGGCCAGTTTAGTTGAAAGATACTCCTTTCTGCATGAGCTGATTAAATGGTTGACACCTTCCAAAAAGATTTGAAATGAATCGTCTTATGTAGGCTAACCTTCCTTGGAGTCTACGTAGCTCTTTGATGTTTCTTGGAGGACGTATATTGAGGATAGCTTTAACCTTCTCCGAGTCAAGATGTATATCCTTTAAAGTGATAACAAAACCAAAGAACTTGCCGCTGGAGACTCCCAAAAAAGACTTGGTTGGATTCATCTTGAGTTGGTGTATACGCATCAGTTCGAACACTGTTCTCAAATCTTGGAGGTGGTTGCTCTTGAGATGACTTTTAACTGCAATATCATCTACATAATATTCTACTACTTTTCATAAATGATCACAAAAAAATTTGTTCATAGCTAACTGGTATGTCGCAACAACATTTTTTAATCTGAAGGGCATCACCGTATAGCAGTATACCCCCAATGGTTTTCGAAAAGATGTGTGTTTCTCATCATCGGAGAACATCTTGATTTGGTTATAGCCTGAGAACGCATCCATGAAGGACATTCACTCAAAGCCACAAGTATTGTCGATCATTACATCGGTGATCGGTAGAGAGAACTCATCTTTTGGACATGCATAGTTCAAATCACGGTAATCTATACAGACTCAAACTTTATCGTTATTTTTCATGACCGAAACAATATTAGCGACCCAGTCAGAGTGTTGTTCTTCACGAATGAAACCACTTGAAATAAGCTTTTTGACTTCACTTTCGATGGCCACCATAATATCTGGTCAGAACCGTCGTTGCTGCTGCTTTATTGGCTTAGTTTAGATAAGATATTTAGGCGGTGCATAGCAAATTTATGGTCTAAGCCTGGCATGTCTTCATAGCTCCATGGAAATATATTGATATATTCTCTTATAAGCTATATAAGAGATTGTCGTTCTTTACCAGACAGACTTTTGCTAATAAAGATTGGTTTAGGAGATGATTCATCTCCTAAATTAGCTTGGATGAGTTCATCTTCAGTAGGTGGTTCACGTTGTTCGAAATATAACTATCACCTGGTGTCCATCTTTTGAGCCTATTGTTCGAGCTCGATTGATTGGACATCTTCTGTAATTTGGTCAACTAACACCATATTGACGGATAGAGTTGCTTTGAATATGTCTCCAATGCTGGAGTATGAATCCCAGAGGCAGGAATCAGAAGAATGAGAACAATGATCAATTTCAATGTCTGATCCTTCACGAGTTATTGGAGGAGTAACATAACCCAAACCTACACCATTTCGGTGATAATAGTTCTCGAGTTTGCCGGAAGGAGCAAAGTGACGTATTGGCAATCGTCATCATTTATCATGGTTTAGTCCATAGTCGCTTTTTATATCATATCCCATGTTCGGGATGATATTCTTGGCATGTCAACTATATCGGAAAAGATGCATTATACCTGAATCATAGTCAGCTTCGGCGTTGTAATTGGAAGTAGTAAAGTCTATAACGAACTTTCTTTTGCCAATTATTCGACAGAAGATGATTAATTCTTCACCCTTCTTTCTCGCTGGAACGATGAAGTAGTGGATATCCTCTAGCCAGACTGTTTCTCGCAGACAGGATGTTATGACCGGTATGTAGAGATGTGGTCTTATGCCATGCTCTAAGGCATATAATGTATCTACGTACTGGTTTACAGACTGGTAGACATCAGAGTAATTCAAAGATAATCCTTTACTCAGAAAATAAGCAAGTTTTTCTTCAGGGAAAACATCATCCACTGAAGGTACATTATTTTGAGTATTGATATACTCATTAAGGGCGTCATCATCTGGGACAGGAGTCACAGACTTGGTTAAGTTCATTACGTAGAGTAACTCATCAAGATTGGGAGGATGGGCTTCAGAAGATTTCATCCGAGTTGTTTTACGGAGAGTGATGGTCAATGGTGCGGCAACATCAGGACGCTTCTTTTTGACCCGAATTATGAGAGGCTTTAAAGTACTTTGTGGAGTAGTACGTCCTTTGACTCGGATAACCAGGGGCTGTCACTGGCGGATGAATTAACTTTAGCTTCATCGTCAGTTTTGTTGCCGTCATCCTTAGGAGGCTAAGATTGATAGAGTACCGAATCTCCATAGTAAGCTTCAATACCCTTGAAAGGCTCGACATCGGCAAATTTTGTCTTCATGATGCCATCACTGTTGACGTAATTAAAGCACTGGTGAAGGATAGAAGGAACAATCATGTTATCGTGTATCCACGGACATCCTAACAAGACATTGTAGGACACATTGGCATCGATTATATAGCAAGCAACCTCTGTCCGGAGATCACCAATCTGGCACTTGAGAAGGATCTTGCCCAGAGGGTGACTTCTTCCAATATTGAAAGCCATAATAGTTGTATTGGTTGTAGACAGCTTGTGCAAAGGGATCCCTAGAATTTGGAGTAAACTTCTAGGGATGATGTTGAGGGAGGAACCTGGATTGATATGCATCCGGTCTACCTTAATCGCCCCGATATACCCTGTATAGTACAGAGGTCTATCATGACGACTATTTTTTAGTAGCATGTCCTCTTGTGAAAAGGTGATGTTGGGAACCACTTCCATAGTGCTATGGCAATGAGGACAAGAGACCGGATCTTCAGCAAAACCTTTGACTTCAGCGAGATAAGAGTCGGCATGTAGTAATGCCTCACTTAAAACTTTACGCATCTTTTTGGAGAGCCACAATAGATCGAACAATGGCAATCTGGCAGATATATTGGCCAGTTGTGCCAGTATGCCAAAGTTGTAAGGCCGATCTATGCCTTCGGGAGCTGGTGACTTTAGAGATTTGTCAAATTGTGTCTCATTCTGCTTAGCTTTGTCGGCAGTTGAGGACTTAGACTGACCAACTTCTGAACTTATGGGGGCAACAGGAGCTTGAGAAGGCATTACGTCCTCTTGTGCGGGGTCATAAGTCCGCAGGTAAGTCTTGTCGAATCGTGTCTCACCAGATAAGACTTCATAAATAGGAGAAGACACCATATGGCATAGCTTGTATTTCTTGCCCCTCTTTGCTTTGGAAGACACTACCCCGTGCTTTTTTTCTTGTAAAAGGTCAGGATGGACCCACATAATCTCACCATGCTCCATCGTGAGTAGCACCAGATTTGATGTTCAATCGCGAGCTGACGGCAGGTTGACGACTTTTATTATTGCCTTGGGAATTAGAACTACGCCGTCTGGAACTTCTGTGGAAGAAAAGTCACCAAATTGAAGAGAGATCATGTTAGAAGACACGATCTTATCTTCAGCTTCGAGGTTGATAACTTTGATGTCGAAGAGCTGTTGTATCTTCTTTTTCAAGATGATATAATCCTTGGTAGAATGGTGCACGTACTGATGATAGAGATAGTACTTGGGGTTGCTGAGTCGGCTTGCGTCTTCAGGATGTCGTGGTGGAGGCAATACCAGTTTATTACCCTTTATCAACCTGTTAAAAATGGTAATAACATCATCCTCGTCAAAGAAGAAAGTCTTCTTGGGTCTGTCAGGAGCACTCTGAGAATTGGGAGCTCCCTTGGAAGGGTCAACCTTCAAGACTTCTTTTCCTTTACCTCCACGGATAGGGATAGTTTGGGGGTGCTTACCTTTGTCTTCAGATTTTGGTGTGTTCAACCCTAGTATTTCCAGATTAGGAACGTCATTTTCAACAGCATCAGCGGTCCCGATAAAAGCGGGCCATGTATCATACTTATGTATACCCAGACAGAACTTCACTGTAGGATGGAAGTTATGCCGACAAGTATCCATATGCTTCGAGTCTAGTATACCGATAGGCATCTTCAAGGCTAGTCGCCTGAAGCATTCGATAAAAGCAATAACAGTCTCACTTTTCCTCTGCTTGGTCTCGATGAGGGTGGACATACTAACATGCATGCTACTCTCATAAAACCTATTGAGGAATAGCCTCCCTAAGTCTTTGAAGGAGTTAACGCAACCGTCAGGCAGACTGTAGCACCATTCAAAAGCTACTCCCTGCAAGGTGCTGATAAATAGCTTTGACAAGAATGCATCATCTCTTGGTAAGTGCAGCGTCTGTATGTTAAAGTATGTCATGTGTTTGCAAAGTGAAGTCATCCCGTCAAACAAATTTAGCGTCAATGGCTTGTAGTTAGGAGGACAAGTGGCATTCTCCCATTCAGGAGGATAAGGTTGAGATATCCCCATCTTCTGAAGCTCGTCTTTGTATGAGATGGTATTGAGATGGGCAACAAGAGAATCAATTGCATCCTGCTGATTGAGCAGATGTTAAGAAACGGCTGCTATACGGTTGTCAAGTGCTTTCGACGAAGGACCACCCCAGCATTTACGAAATTTGGAGGAGGTGCAACGGAATGGTACTCCTTTTGTAGTGAAGGAGGGTTGTTGCTACGAACCGAAATAGCATGTACTGAGACATTTGGTTGAAGTAGGGGAACAACCCCAGAAGTTTGGACAGCCATAATGCTGGTAAGCATGTTAGTGATCTTGGCGAATGCTATTTCAAGATTCTTCAACCACTTGTTGGTTTGATCACTGGCTTCTTCAGGTCTCTCTCCATCCGTCATGTACGTAAATAGCAGGTGAGGATGAATAGAGGAGACAATACAATTGGTACTGATGTTGTCTATCTCTGAGTTGAAAAGGCCTTCGTCTTCGGGCAGGGGAGGTAGATAGTCACAGTCAGACTCAAAGAGATCATCGTCATCTGGAAGGCTACCCTCGACGTGGAGGTCGTCTGCTTCAGATTCTGAGGGAGTACTACCCCCAGTTTGAGATTCTGAGGGAACACCACCCCCTGCTTGAGAGTCCTTGCTGTCTATGAGGGATCTTATTCTCGACTGAGTACCCATATAGACTCCTTCAAGTGAAACAGCCCGCTGGCTATTTGCTGGCAAACTTCTTCTTCTTCTGTTTGCAGAAGTAAAAGAAAAGGTTGGATTAGTGGTCCATCTTCTTTGATTGGGGCTCCCATAGAGAGGACCCCATGAAGCCATGTTGGATGAAACATATAATGGCTCTTCATCATCAGAATGCTGCAGTCGTCGAAACATGGACTGTCTTGGAGGAACTTTTATTGCATTGGAGCAACAACAGTTGATGATAATACTAATGCAAGGGTGCTCTTGTAGAGGCACCTCATGAGTCACAGTGATCTCTCTCGCCTTACGCTTATGATTTATCATGTCACACAAATTGGCAGAAGGAAGCTTTGCCTTAGAACCCATTTCATATGCATTCTCTGGTTTGCATATGGGTTCTTAAGGGAAATTGGCACATCCGAACTTAGTTCATGCGCAGGGGCAACCTCCACACCTAAGTTCCGTTATGACCTTGAAGACAGCCCCGTGCTAGACGCATTAGGGCCTGTCTTTTTGTTGTGGGCTCATAGACCCTGGAGCATGCCCTTCGGTGCATGCTTTCCAGAAGTTCTGTAAGCATGCTTGGCTTTCCTAGCTATGGGCGCATAGAATGGATCATCATAGCCTGGATGCATAGTGGTAAATAGCCTACTGAAGATAGAACTCTTCTAACCAGAGTTATGCGCCTATACCATCATTTGGGCGCATAGCTCTGGGTGCATACTTTAGGAAACAGTACTATTTTTTCGTAGTTTCGCCCTCTTCGTTTGCAAGCTTCGCTGAGTTTGCCCAGAATGTCGAACACTTCGATTCTTGGCATCGTAGTATTTTCTTTTGCTAAGTCTCGAGAGTTGAACACTCTGTCGTTGAATGAACAAGAGAGAAGTCGCTGGGCTAGTAGAGCCCTGAACAGTATGTGCCTTCTTTGCATTGGTAGATCATGTGGAAGAGCTATGCGCCCACGTGACAGAGTTCCTCTTTGGTTGCACATCTTCTACGGTACTGGTAGGATATGCAGCACGAGCCTTCGAAAGACAAGTCGTGCGAGACTTGTTTTGCTTCATTGATTTTGAAGGAGTAGAGCCATCCCTCGAGCGCATCTCTTCGAACACTTGTTGGTCGAACTTCACGATCAACATCTTCTGAGTGCTCCCCACTTTAGCCGTATCGGATTGCGTCATGACCTTCTCGTCAGAGGAAAAGGTAGTCCCCAGTAGGCTCGTCATTTTTGCAGACACTTACAGAAAAGAGAAGAATCACTGCCTTTTTTTATTAGCGCAAGGCACTACAAATCGAGTACACCTGAGAGATCCTGCACTAAGAATTCCCAAGTAAAAAAAGAATTCTGGGAAATGGGACGATGAAGATCGAGCGACAATTGTTCTTTTACTCCGTTGATAGTTTGATTTACAAAAGTGGGAGAAAACCTACGAAAATTACCAACTCTCGAATTACTGGCAAGAAGGGCAGCAATTTGGCTTTGAAATGCTCTCTGTTCTCTCCATTTGAAGAGGCATATGTCCTCTATTTATAGTCTTTTGCACTGAAACGACTGTTATGCACACAAAGGTGGAGAATACACTTATTTCCCTGTGGGTACATAGTATTGCTTTGGGCGCATAGGATGTAGGCGCATAAGAGCTGGATGATCGTGGGTAGATCGTGGGGTTGGCCACATACTTCGGTGCACGACTGTGCGTGGGGACTAACGTAGCTTCATGCTTCAGCCCATGACTGGTCGTGGATGTTGACCGAGTCGTAGAGTTGTTCTGTCTTGGGTGCATAGTACAGGAAAACAATTATGCGCCCACCTGTGGAGAAATTATATAGGCGCATAACACTTTGTTACATGCGGGCACATAGCGAATTCTTTATGTGGGCGCATTGAACTGCTACATGTAGGCGCATAGTCACTTCTTTATGTGGGTGCATAGTATGGATATTTTCATGCTTCTACAGGAGGCTCTCCTATATATAGGGTTGGAAACTCCTAGTTAGATAAGGAGTAGCAAAATTAAATCTCTATTAAATAATTCACCATTTAATTTAAATTGATTTATAACCAATTCAATCAAATCCAAATCCAAATCCAATTTAAATCTAGATAATCCCATCTTTAGAACTATTTAAAATAAAATCAATAAAATAAATTACAAATTTAAATCACCATAATTAATTAAACATTAAATCAAACAAATTTTAAAATATCTTTTTATAAATAATAATAAATAATTTTGAAATTTTAAAATATATAAATGAATTCAATTTCATGTACCTCGCATGCGGATAGAACATACAATTTATAAAATATCATTTCCTAAATTATCACCTATACTTTTATAACAATAAATAGCCTATTTTTTAATAAAATAAAGTTTGTCAAATAAAGTGTGACGCTTTTATATCCTAGTAGATAAAAATATTTACTTATACTATATTGAAACAAAATATATATTTTCTGTAATAAAACCTTTTTGTATAAATAAAATGCTTCGTATATACATATTCGTACTCGACGTATAAATACCTAAAATAAAAAAATACCAAAATAAATTAATTAAAAAATAAAAATTATTATTGAAATTTTAGGAGGTTTACATTAGACGACCATGACCACCCTTAGGAGTACGACTCGGCTTTGGATCCTTCGTTCTCAGTTGAGGAGGTTTCACCTTCCAAGATTTAGTGATCGTTATTTTAGTGGACATGACATTTTGTTACATTTTAGTTTGTTATATTATTTTTCTTTATTTTATTTATTTTAGAAGGTCGTTCTCCGGTATTCTCATACTCTTTTTCATAGCTATTTGGTTATGGATTTGTCTCCACCCGGCTATATATATTTTTGTTTGACATTTATTTCATTATTGGACTATTTCTTTTATTGTCTGTGTGGATAAGATATAGAACTACCTAGCTTGTTGTTACTACAATTTATTTATAGCTTATGTGTATATACGAGAATTTCATATATTGGAGTATTCTTTGTATGCATACAGTTGGCATGTTATGTGTGCCTAGTCCTACGTATATTGGAACTGGGGCGCTACAATTGTTTACTTGACCCTTGATCGTGAGCGTCTCGCCGGGCTGCGATAGAGACCTGTGATATGACTGTGAGTGCCTCATCGGACTGCAGCTACTATTACTTAGCCATGACAATTACGTTGTTCTCATGGCATGCCACCTTCTTAGATGTAGTTTTTCTTGTATTTATTTCTTGTCCCCTTTGCATGCTTTATAATGTTACATTAGGCTTGTATATTATGTATCTTGCGACGTTCCTTCTGAGGACCTGGTGATCTCTCCAGGTTACTGCTGAGCTGATAGAATAAACGGATGGGTATGATTGCGTCTACATAATTTAGGGATCATTAGTGTATGATTTTGTTTTCTCATTCTTCCGTGCTGGATATTTTTATCTTGATATATTACGTTGTTGTTAGCCTAGTTTTATAGACTCATATTTTCTTTCGAGTCTATTCGAAAAGTGTAGCATGGGGTGCATACCATAATATACATTGCCCATGCTTGTATCATATATTACTATGGATTGAGACATATGGACATTTTTTTAGTTGTATAGATAGTCGACTTTGCATACAGCTTAAGTACATATTTGAAGGTTTTTAGAGATTGGGTCCCGCTAGTTTCGTCACGTCAGATTGCATCACTACCTTTTCATCACTGGAAATAGATGTCCCCATCAGAGTCGTTACCTTGGTTTCCATTGCAAAGGGGTGCTTTGGTAGCTTTGTTAGCTTCTGGATTTACAAGTTACAATGAAAGAAAGTACAAAAAAACCATAACGTTGAGGGTCTCAAGTACAGAATTTATATTTGGGTAATATGACAGTGGAGTAGTTGATTTCTTACTCCATTGACGATCTGACTGATGAAGGGGGAATTACTAGTCTTTGACTTGCTGAAGACTGAGGACTATAATCTAGCTCTCTGCCACTTTCTTAGAGGGATACACATCCGTCTATTTATATCCTTCTAGGACGGGTGTTTAGGTGGTGATAGGGGCAAAACTGCCAGCAAAATCATTGAGCCCAGTTGGCAACAACTGCCTGCTACAACCGTTAACCCTATGGTTCGGTCATTTTGACAAGTGGCCTTGATTGGGTTTTGATGGAGCAAAACTACCATCGGGATCACTACAAGAAAAACAATCATTTACGGTACGTGAAACACGCCGTAAATGATCTTTTACGGCGTACATTTTGGTGCCATAAAAGACCATGCCGTAAATGATCATATTATTTACGATGCATTAAAGAACGTCGTAAATGTTAATATAGACGCCATAAATATAAAAAAATTAACGCCGTAAGTGTTTTTTTCATAAATTTCGACAACCATTTACGACATATTTAGTGTGTCGTAATTGCTCTTTCACGGCATACATTTGTGCGCCGAAATAGATATTCGCGCAGGGTCAAATACGGCGTATATATGCACGCCGTAATAGCTATTCCCGTAGGATCAAATACGGCATACATTTTGATGCCATAAAAAATATATTTGACAAATTATGTTTACCATTTATGGCATATGTAGCATGCCATAAATAATTTTTTGATGAAAATTTTCGTTAAATTATTATTATTATTATTATTATTATTATTATTATTATTATTATTATTATTATTATTCTGTTTCGTCCATACCAATCCCTATTTATTAAAACAAGGATATAAATGATAAACAAAGTATATAACATAGCAAAAATAAGTTAAAAAATAGTTGACTGACATATAATCCCATTCAAACTACAAAAGTGAAAATAATTACATATCATTTGATCAGCAATCACACATTCTTCATGGACTTTGGATGAAAATTTAACTATAACTAGGTTCTGACTCCCGAGCTTCTGTGTCCCCAACTTTTCACACAATGAGTAATTCATTGGTGGGGGAGGGGCATAACAATAAAAGTATGAATAAGTGGATTAGCCTTTGCTAGCAAACAAAAAAACAAAAGGGGTAAATATGTACGCCCGCAATCTTGAAGGAAACCGTTGGCTATATAGCCACACACTTGCCAAATTTAAATACACCCCCTTCTCCTCCTCCTTCCTCTCTTTACAGCAAAAAGGAACCAATATTATCATCCCCGACTTCCCCAATGTCGAACCAAAGAAGAAAGATGCCCAAATCAACCAAGAACTCGATCGGCCACTCCCAAATTGTGCCCACTCCAAAATAGTATGTAGATTTGAAAATAAGAAATAACAAGAGAGAGAGAGAGAGAGATGCACAATTTATATCTAAAAATATTGATTAGAAACAAAATGAGAGCTGCACGATTTACCTTCTCTGTCGTTCCTCTTCCTCTGCCAGGGTTTTTTCCTTCTCCGTCCTCCCTCTTCCTTATGCGAGGGTTTTTTCTTCTTCCGTAGGGTTTTTTGGTTTTGGGTTTGGTAATATTAGGCCTAAAGAATGCTTTTATTATTTTATTAAAGGCAGGGGCGGGACTTCAGGAATATGTTAGAAACTGGCAGAATTTTATGACGCTAATCTTTTCATTGATTTGTTTATTTATAGCAAAAATCGAAACAAAATGTTTAGGATCAACACAAGACTAACTTCTCTAAATTCTTTTTTTACGTCTAACATTGACTTATCTATAAACAAAAATATTATTAAATACCGAATTTGCAACATTTATCATGAATCATTGTAAAAAAGAAAGAGGTTAGCAACATTTAAACATAAAACGTTGTTATCATCAATATTTTACCACGTTCTCACTAAAAAAAGTTGTAAAAGATCTAACATTTTATAATATTGTTTAAAAACGTTGTAAATAAAACGTTGGAAAAAGGAATTTTTTTTTTTTAGTGTTATCTCATAAGTTTTCCATCGAGCCTGTGTCCAAGTTCACGTTGGATAGGATTTACGTCGACCCAAACCCTCTCTGATTTGAGAATAGGGTCTAGTGTTGAGGTCCACACTCTACCTACACAAAATCAAGGGTCTGGATCATGTTTGGATAAAAAGGGTTGGGTCCGGATCTAGAGTCCATATAACATAACAAATTAACTTATATCTAATCTTGCAAGGCATGCACATATGCATGTGTCGTAAATAAGTTAGAAAGTTAATTCGTATCAATGGAAATAGATGTCCCCACTAGAGTCGTCACCTTGGTTTCCATTGCAAAGGGGTGCTTTGGTAGCTTTGTTAACTTCTGGCTTTACAAGTTACAATGAAAGAAAGTACAAAAAACCATAACGTTGAGGGTCTCAAGTACAGAATTTATCATTGGGTAATATGACAGTGGAGTAGTTGATTTCTTACTCTATTGACGACCTGATTAATGAAGGGGGATTACCAGTCTTTGACTTGCTAAAGAATGAGGACTGTAATCTAGCTCTCTACCTCTTTTCTAGAGGGGTATATATCCCTCTATTTATATCCTTCTAGGACTGGTATTTAGGTGGTGATAGGGGCAAATTGTCGTCGAAATCATGGAGCCCAGGTTGTGCACCGTAAATGCTATATTTTTTTGTAGTGGGATCACGGGACCCGGGTTGCTAAAGTTGTTTGCTATAGCTGCTAACCGCATGTGTGGCCTTGATTAGGTGAAACTGTCTGCTACATTTGATACCCATATGGTCTGGTCAGCTTGACACGTAACCTTGACTGGGCGAACTTAGTTGCAAAACTTCTGAGATCATTTTCACGAAGTATGGGTGGTTATAGCCATCTGCTATAGCTATTATCTATGTGGCATTTGTCAGGATTTGAAGGGATCTCTCTATTATAGTAGGAGAATTCAGTTGCGTTGAAGGTTTCGAAGGGATCCTCGAGTTATCGTCGCATGAAGAGAGCTTTTAAAGACTTCTTCAGGACACTCTTGCGGTATGCTTAAATGCTACCTCTTGGTAAGTCTAATTGCATGGAGCCGCTGGGGGGTTGCACACATGGCTCTGTACCACATATTCACTGGCAAGAGATAAACGTTGAGGTATTGCAGGTATTGTTGCCTCTATATACGAAGTACGAGACACTTAGAGCATTTAATACTGCCAGAGGGAGAAACGAATAGATGGTTGCTGTCATTTAGCCACAAGGAGAAAGAGAGCTGCAACGTAGATCATCCTCCTTTAGACACGTAGATAATTTGTCATATGACTTTAGGACTTGGTGACTTTCCATGCTTCTAGAACAAGTCCCTATATACTTCTATTGATTGGGTTTTGTTCTTTTTACACGTAATTTCTTGTGGTACTTACTATTTGGGGCACGAACCTTCTGGGTATTTTTCGTCAGATCTTGTAGCATAGCCTAACGATCCAGCATACTTTACCATTGATGGCGCATAACCGGAGGATGACCTTCGAGGGGCTTGAGATGGTTTCTTCTTCACCACTTGTTTTACATTTTGTATCTTTTTATTCGTTTAGCCACCAAGTACATATTTGTATGTATATTCTAGGAGACTTTCCTATCACATGGTTATATTATATTCAGACTGTCGATCACAAGCTTGTTTGTCCGGGCATCCTTGCCGGTTGGGTTGGCAAGGCGACTTTGATTTCATCCACGTACTTGACCAAGGATAGGAGCATGGCTTCAATTACTTCTAGACGTTGTCGATCAGAAGGCGCTTCATGATCATCGTCGGCCATAAAGACTGTCCTCACGTGGGTAGAGATGGAAGGGATTGTAGCAAAGGGATTCTCTGTGCCATACCCTTGTATAGAGAAATCGACGGGGAATGTCGGAATGTCATCTTCCTCAAACTCAGAATAGGTGCTGCCCCCTGTGTAGGAAGCCGCATCATCTTGGTGAGGGTGATGGCCCTCAGGGAAGTCCAAGTCTGTTGCACAGTTCTGGGGGACCTCTACCCCCTGTATGTGCTCTTAGTACACCGGATTATCGCATCTATTGAGGGGACTGCTACCCCCAGCTTCATCTACTCTCAAGGAGGCCGAAGGTGGACCCCCGGGTGCTGGAAGCTTCTTTTTGGATCGAGTGCCTAAATAGAAACCCCCTGTGGTTGTCGATGGGAACCCTCCAGAGGAGGGTCTCCTTGCAATATTGTCCTAGATTGCCGGGCTGGAAGAGCCTGTCATCTTTTCTCCCTTGCCGGGGGAAACCTTTTGAGTCGAATTACAGAAGACGAAAGGAAACTCCTCGTCCCCCAAAATTTGTACCTATTTCTTGAGTTGTTGTCGGATAGGTGCTGGCTGCTGTAGTCGTTGGAAAACTGACTGCCGACCTTCAGGTGCTGCTGATTTGTCGCAGCAGCAGTTTATGATGACTCGGGTGCAACGACGTCCCGAGAGGGACTTATTGCATGCCAATGTTGCCACCTTGCGTTTGTGAGTAATCACCTCACGCAAGTCGGTAGCAAGCTGATCTACCTTTGCACCAAACTTGTGGACTCGGGTATCTCGAGCGCACGGGTACTTAGGTATCATATTTGCTCCCTGATCCGTGGCTAGTAAAAGCACTTGCTCTGGATCGTTGGAGGGACACTTTAAAGACCCACCCTATCCGTTATCCCTGGGGGACTGGACGCGGGTGGTTCAGTACAACTTTCCATCAGGGGCCCGTGTAACAGTTAACGGGACCCGCTGACAGTCAGTAACTTGGACAGTTGACTGGGCTTGTTTGGCACGTACTGCCTTAGACTTTTTTGACTTAGTGCCTGAAGGTGCATAGTAAAAAGAGTCCAGATTGATATATCCCACATTCTTAATGGGCCGCATGGAGTCGGGCCCGCATGAGAGATGGTTGAACACAGAGCTTCTGACAGGGCCACATGAGACATCCTGTCTGAGGCTAGGATTGGCTGCCGCATGGGCTATCTTTCTGCGGCCAGAACTGGCTGTCGCATAGGCCATCTTCCTGCGGCTAGAGTTGGCTGCCGCATGGGCCATCTTCCTGCGGCCAGAGTTGCCTGCCGTATGATTTGTCTACCTGCGGCCAGAGTTGGCTGCCGCATGAGTTGTCTGCCTGCGGCCAGAGTTGGTTGTCGCATGGACAGACTGCCCATATCTCTTATGCGGCTTCTTCTTCGTCCGCATGGATTTCCCTTATACCCCCAAAAACTCAGCATCGTAGTGTTTTTCTCTGCTGGATTTAGGGACAGTGGGGTCCTCTGCGGTCGGAAGCAAGGCCAAAGGAGAGCTTTGGTCACCGTCTTGGGCTGCAGAAGGAGCTTCTTCGAGAACTTGGTCGGGGGCAACAGTTTTACGCACCAACGTCCTGCGAGTCCTCTTTGGGTTGGCTCGCTTCTATGACGGGCTGTAGAGCGGAGCTTGGACGCGTCAGATTATGTCAACAACTTCTTATCAGAAGAGAAGGACGTCCCCAGCAGAGTTGCCATCGTGTTTGCCATAAAAAAATCGAAGACAGGTATTATAGGAACACTAAAATTGAATGCAAACTTGCGTGTACAAAGAAAAGCCTAGGAAGAAATCCTAGGAAACAATATATATACAATTGTTTAGTTTTGATTCTGGGGGTGATGGTAGAGGCTCGAAAAAGTACTATCAACTCTGCCTTACTCCTTGGACTATCTGACGCAGTCCTTAGCCCTTGAAGAAATTACTTTTCGAAGGTTGCTAGCCTTGGATTGCCAACCATTTGCATGGGGGTGGTGCCCTGCTATTTATAGTAATTTCGAGATAAAGGATATTTTGAGCCGCATAGATGGCCATGTGGAAAATCCCTGGGCCACATGGCCGTAATCATGCTTCGAGACTCGTTCTGTGACTAATAGTTGGGGATTTATTAGGATTTGTTGTGATTTTTCGTTGTAGCAAATATGAGCAGTTAAGACATGGTCAACTTGTCACGTACATCAACTAATCTTCTATGGCGAGCCGCATGAAGGATGTCTTCTGGCCGAGCCACATAAGGAATGTCTCATGGCTGAGCCGCATGAAAGAATGTCTCATAATCGAGCCGCATGAAGGACGTCTCATGACCGAGCCGCATGAAAGAATATCTCATGACCGAGCTGCATGAAGGAATGTCTCATGACCGAGCCGTATGAAGGACGTCTCATGACCGAGCCGCATGAGGAATGTCTCATGATCGAGCCACATAAAGGACGTCTCATGATCGAGCTGCATGAAGGACGTCTCATGACTGAGCCACATGAGGAATGTCTCATGACCGAGCCGCATGAAGGACGTCTCATGACCGATCCGCATGAAGGAATGTCTCATGACCGAGCCGCATGAAGGACGTTTCCTGACCAAGCCGCATTAAGGATGTCTCATGACCGAGCCGCATGAAGGACGTCTCATGACCGAGCCGCATGAGGAATGTCTCATGACCGAGCCGCATGAGGAATGCCTTCTAACCGAGCCGTATGAGACCATCTCATGACCGAGCCGCATGAAAAATGTTTCATGACTAAGCCGCATGGAGGATATCTTCGGGTTGGATGGGTATGGGGGCCCTAGGTGAAGGTGTTGTGCCGAATGTCACGATTTGAGAGAATTTCGTTTGTCTCCCTCTTGACTTCTCAAAAAATGAATTTGACCGACCCTCCTCCTTGGCAAGTGTTGGCACTACGGATTATAGATCTCCTTGTTTGAAGAAGATTTGACGGTGGACTCCTTCAGAAGATTGTGAAGCATTTGACTGAGACGATGCGCCTAACTGAGACATCTGAGTAATGCATCTAGTTGAGAGCAAGCCGTTACAACGTCTTCAATTGGCATCATGTTTTCGAGATGATGTTGGAAAGGCACAGTAGGTCGCAGTTGCTGGAACACAAACTTCCTTGATAGTGGGGCCACTGTCTTGTAGCCACGACAGTTGATGATGGCTTGGGTACAGTGATGTCCTGGAAAGGGCTCATCGTACGCCAAGGTTGCTTCTCTCTTCTTGCATTTGTGAATAATCTTCTCTCGCAAGTTGCTAGCAGATTGGTCTACCTTTGTATCTGTTTTGTGGGCCCAGCTATCCCGAACGCCCGTATGTAGGTATCATATTTGCTCCCTGATCTGAGGCTAGTCAAAGCACTTGCTCTCGATCGTTGTAGGAAGACTTTTGGGACCATCATATTTGCTCCCTGATCACCGGCTAGTAAAGTACTGTAAGACATGACGAGCTATGACAGGCCGCGCATAAAATATGCGATATGGCCCTGGACTTCTTCGACTTAGCACCCGAAGGTGCGTAGTAGGAAGAGTCCAAGTTGGAAGGTTCGACATTCTCAATGGGCCGCATGGGGGTCTGGCCCACAAGAGGCCCCTCCTTTTTTACTTGGTTCAAGCGCAAGAATTGCACCCAAGTGGGAGGGGAACTTTAAGAGTCGGCTCATATCTGGTACAAACGCACTCGAGTCAATTCTGTACAGTTTACCATCGGTGGCGAGCATGATTTTGCGTGCGCATCTCTTGTTTACTGTTGTCATAGCACGTTTGAAGCGCATGGCCCGTGCCGCCTTGGATTTCTTCATACTAGCCCGTGAAGGCGTATAGTACTCAGAACCCAACTCATCCTCGCCATGACAGCGAGTGACTCAATTGAGTGATTCTTTTCTTTTTTTAGTTTGGTGCCCTTTTCAAAGGAGGCAAGGGACTCTATATATAGAATGGAATGAGCCCTTTCTTCTTCTCCTTTCTGATGTGGGACTAAAAGCAATATTTTACATGCTTCTACAGTGGTGTTGTTCACGGTGGTAGTGGTAGATGATGATGATGACGAAGTGGTGATGAGGGTGGTGATGCCTATGGTGGTTGTGGTGCTTGATAGTGGTGGTAGGGGTGATGGTGATGGTGGTGTGGAGGAGGAGATCTAGAAAGAGAAGTATAAGAAGAAAAATGAGATGAAGAAGAAGAATAAGAAGAATGTAAAGGAATGGGGGGCATCGCTGCTGTGTGGTCGGTTAAGAGAGGAGATGTGAGGGAGAGGGGTGGTATGGGGGTGGTGTACGTGAGTTAGAGGGAAAGAGGGAGAGTACGGTGAGGTGTGGGGGGGTGAGTGTAAGGAGAGGTGAGGGGTGAGTGAGAGAGAAATGTCACGACCCGCACCCTAGAGTAAGGGCACGAGACGTGGGTACGTCCAGCCTACGCCGCAGTGTCGGCGGTAGAACGCTGTCCTAGGTCACAACATCTAACAATTGAAGGTATAGCAGTTATACTCCCCGAATGGGGGTGACATAACAGAATATAAAACTCAACCACAGCTAAGGTAGAACAGGTATGATAGATAGATAATGAAAGATAACAAAATCCAGAACAGAGAATCACAGAGATACAAACCAGAACTAAGTGTCTAAAAATAAATTCATCTCAGAATATCACAAGTCTAATACAATAATCCCAAATAGAAAAGACAGTCCTAATCTAAAGGAGTGTCATCTACAGCTAGTGGCTCCTGCTGCTGGTCCAAGTCTGGGCACTCATCTAGTGTGGCACCGTAGTAAGTAGGACAGAATGCCTCAGCCTCGTCCTCTGTAATATTTCAACAGGTCTAGTCAGGACGGGAACGAGCACATATCTCTCAACAGTTCATATCAGGTTAGGAGTATAAATCATTGCAATAGAGTAAAATACAAGAAGTGCTGAATGGAAGTACAAGTAAAACAGAAGATATTTGTAACTGGAAATAGATACATGATAGTAAAGACTGTAAGTGACTACGTGATTTAGAGTACAATATGGATATGTAAACGGCTTAGGGGCACATGAATACAAATAAGGAGGCACATTTATACAGCTACTTGGGATAGTGTTCACATAACCAATTCTACTCACCCCGCCCCAATCAATACACAAGGATCCATTCAAGTTATGTCATAAGCACAAGAATACAGCTAAGATATGTGAACTCATGAAATAAGTAGTACATGAGCACATGATAAGCACATGAGCACATGAAGCACATGAGAACATGTAAAAACATGAACTAGTACGAGTACAAGGAGTACCTGATGCACATGATAAAGTACATGAACATGAAATACCTGATGCACCCGTAGAGGGATAACATCTCAGGAAGGGATCCATATAGTACTAATCCGTGAAGATACGTGTCAGCATCATGTAGAGTAATCTAGAGCATGAATATATCCAGACAGGTATAAAAAGATCAGAGAATGTACTCGCCTGTTATCTGAAAGTCCGAGATGAAAGTACTGTCCGAAGAGTGGTGTCTGGCTCCTATTTAGAACAGTACGAGTCACAACAAGTCCAGAATAGAAATGTAATGCACTACAATGCGTTCTACATGAATCTATGTCAATCTAGACCAAAGTCAACTTTTGGTCAACTCTGGTCAACCCTAGAAGTCAAACTAGGTCAACCAAGTCTAATCTATGTCTAGCAAGACTATTCTAGGCTTTCTAGACTAATCTAGGCAATACCTTGTCAAGCCATGCCTAAACATACCTTGGTATATAGGTACTCTAATTAGAGTATACCCATAGCCTCTATACCCTCTTACCCATATTATATATACAATCATATCACAATGTATCATGTATATACATTATCACACATCTAATAGAGAAAACATATATATATATCTATCATCTAGTACACAAATAGACCCATTAATAATATAACTAGAAAACACCCTATAGGCTAATGTATACCCAACCACACTATAGGTTAATACATGAGTACATACAATACCAAAAGATAATTACACATACATACATGTGTATTAAGAGGGGGACACAAGTACATGTGTCCAAGGGTATGTGTGGGTGTGTGTGACAGATATGAGGGTGTGGTGTATGAAGGCAAGAGTGTACATGAGGGAAAACTTGTGTGTGAGGTTGTCTCAAGTGTGAACTCAGATTTTTGCTTGATCATAAATAATTCTCAGATTTTGATACATTAACAGTTAAGAAACAAAACTGGAATTGACATTAGATTACACCCCACATAACAGTCCAATAGTGAATCCTCAATTCAGTTAAAATAGTGACAAGGAAATACTAAAGGAAATTCTCAGATTTCAGTTCTACAGTGAAGGTTATTAGTGCAGGAAATAAGGTAAAATCAATAAGCTATTTACAATGTGAATCTGGAATTGAACAAACATTCATTTCAGTTCAAAACAGTCACCACATGTCTCAGTTATAGGCAAACAGTGGCAATATAATGGGGATATCCTGTGTACAGGAAAGGGAATTGACCAAGGGAAAAATAAACAGTGGACTAGTGAACAACATTCAATCAACTCAGCTTATATATTGAAGAATCATTTAACTCAGATTGATATATATCAGGAATTGAGATGTAATAAGAGGGAATCACTGTCTATGAAAATAAACATAACACAGGAGAATTCAAAACTGTTAACTTCATAACACTTCCCAGTTTTTCGAAAACTGGAAACACAACAACCCAGGTTGCAATGGCAGTAAACCAATATAGCAGTCCACAGGAAAAACTCAGATTTTTTATAAGAATCAACAGTTCAATGAAACCCGAGGTCAGTTTTTTAAAAAAACACTTAACAGTTCACCCCTCAAAGCATTCTCAGTTTTAGCCTCAAAACTCATCCAAAACAAGCTAAAATTGACACACCAATAGAATTAATATAGGAGAACAAGTTATAGGTTTAGTTACATGTAAACAACAGTGTTTAATAGGTTAAATTGATGGCCAAATCTCAGTTTTTAAATCTGGAACAAAATCAGAAAATAGGGGATATTTCACAGGTTTTGGAAAATAGGAATTCGAGAATTAACAAGGAAAATCAATTTAAAATAGGAATTAATTGGTTGGTAATAATTAAACACATCGTGTACATGCTCTGTGATTTGTTTATGTCCACAGAAGTGGACACAAACGTGTCCAGTTAAAAAAAACACAAAACAGTGAACTGCACACAGAGAAACCAATCGTCGTGCACGTGTTCGTGTCGATCGTGTGCACGACACACAGTGACACGACTCACGAGAAATGGTCCACGTGTTCACCTAGACTAGGGCTAGTGATAGGACAGCCTGAAATGTGTCCAAGTCATGTGTACACGACACGAGACACGCGTGTCAGTGCACGTTTTCAATAGAAAACTACACAGTGCAAAACACGTGCACGTGCTTGTGTGTGTCCGACACGCCACGTGGGCCTGTGCAACTTGACACATGGGGTGGCAGATGTTGCCCCATGATGTGTGTCAAGTTTCACGTGTCGGGGACGCATGTCCGTGTCGGAAATGGCCCCGCACAGCAGGGCACGCACAGTCCCCACGCGCGCGTATGCACGACCGAGTGTACACGTGTCCGTGCAGCCTAGACACGACACTAAGACATTGCACCAACTACATAAATGTGTAAGCGAGACCCAAACATAAATTCCTATTCAAACAAAACACCAAAAACCACACGAAATGCCCATTGGGGTATTTCATCAAACACTTAGCAGCACACACTGATACGTGTCCAGAATGGACACAAATCGACACGAAAATTTAGGAAACCCTATTCCTATAGTTAGGCTAGGGTTAGGGCAACCTAGAAATGATTTTTACCAGATTTTAGGAGCTATGGATAGGATTTTACCTATAGGTGTTCAATCTCCCAAAAAACTCCAAAGAGAAGAATCCTTCAACCCACCAAAGCTCTCCAAATTGTTTGTTCCCTGTCAAAACTTATTTCCAACAGCAAGAACACAATATTTAGAGCCTATTGGAATTTGTTTGAAGGAAAAAAGACTTAATTTGGATTTAATAGGAATTTATGAAGATGGAACTTACCTCTTTCTAAAAACTTGATAAACCCTAAGAGAGAGGCTAGCCCTAATCCCTAGGAGAGTATTTATAGAGGGGGGGCTGTCATGTGGCTAGCCATAGGGTTTAGATCTAGGGTTTTGGCTAGTTGGTTGAGTCCTAATTAGTTTAAGTCATGATTTGACTTGTGATTTCACAAGCCATTCTTAGGCCAAACTAACTCCTAATTATCCCAAACCAATTTTAATGAACTTGAAATAACTAACTTAGGTCACACTAGGGTTTCTTAACCTAACCAAGGTGTCTTGACCCAGGTTGGCCAATAGGACAATCTCCTAGTCAACATGAGTCAAAATCAACTATAGGGTCAAAAACAATTCTACCAAAAATCACCAAAAATCACTAAAAATCATATTAAATATATTTAATAATAAAAATCCCAAAATAATTCCAAAATTTTGAAAATGACCAAAATACCCTCAAGCTAGAAAAGTGGCAGTGACAAATCTACCCCCCTTAAAATAATTTCGTCCTCAAAATTAAAGGCGAAACTAAACTGCTGAGAAGGATAGAAAAGTATACCTCAGGGTCCAAAAAGATAGGGGTACCGCTCGCGCATCTCATCCTCCCGCTCCCAGGTCGACTCTCCTGGAGAATGATGCCTCCATGCGACGCGTACCAAGGGTATCACCTGGTTCCTCAATACCTTCTCTCGGCGATCCAGAATCTCCACAGGCTGCTCTGGATAACTGAGAGTAGGTCCAACCTCTATCTCCGAGTGATCGAGCACATGGCTAGGGTCAGCCACGTACCGTCTCAGCTGTGATACGTGGAATATGTTGTGGACGCCCACTAGTGCAGGTGGCAAGTCTAGCCTGTATGCCACGTTACCGACTCTTCCGCTGATAACGAAAGGGCCGATGAAGCGCGGGCTAAGCTTCCTACCTCCACCAAAACGTATCGTACCACGAGTCGGAGATATCCGCAGAAAAACCATGTCTCCAACCTAATCACAAGCAAGGTCTCAAGTTACTAAAAAATCAAACACGATCAATCAAACTAAACTAAATACAACCTAATTCTAATCCTACTCTAAATCTGTACCTCAAACTCCAGTGGCCTCCGGTGGCTATCGGCCCAGTGCCGATGTCTGTCCTGCGCCACGTGAAGTCTGTCCCTGATGAGCTTCACCTTCTCGGCTGCGTCAACAACCATCTCTGGCCCCAGTAAAGCTCGCTCTCCAACATCATCCCAAGATAAGGGTGTACGACACCTACGCCCGTACAGAGCCTCAAACGGTGACATCTCAATGCTGGCCTGAAAACTGTTGTTGTAAGCAAACTCCACCAAATGCAGGTAATCCTCCCAGGAACCTCCAAAATCCAGGACGCACATCCGCAGCATATCCTCAAGCGTCGTTTATAGATTGTTGTGAAATATTTTTAGGAGAATAATATTCAAGGGTGTATGTCGAAGAAAATATGGAAGTTGATTTTATGATGGAAGATAAGTTTTGTAAGGCCTAGAGATTTAAATTAAATAATATGAGGAGAACAATTTAAAGAAGTTCAAGGAATTCGTAAACGGGATTTAGAGGTTTTGGGTCAAATTTAAGACAAGGTGAAAGAACTTAGAAATTTAAATAAATGATTAATGTTGATTCCTAAATGTGAGGGTTGTGCTTCAAGAGTGATGTTTAGAAATTGGGAATTGCCTACGGTAGTCATGGTAAGGGTTTAAGTAAAGGTTAAATTTTCATATGGAGACTGGTGATGTAAAGATATGATTGGCAAGTTATGACCAGATGAACTTAAGAGTATCAGAAGCAGATGACTAACTCGATCTTCATTATTTTTGTGCATTAATTACCACCTCTTGAACTCCCACTTTCTAATTGAGATCCTTGACGTTCCTTATCGTGACTTTGATATTCGGAATGTAATACTAGCTGTTACCCTCCAACAAATCTTATATGCAAGACCTAGACGAGCTCACCTTCGTGTAGGTATATCATGTCTCACTAAAACCCGTCTTCTTGTACTCTATTTTCTTGATATGATTTTCTGGTCAACTGGCTAAACTATAACCTCTACCATTATACTAAATTTCTTCTTATTTCAATTAGAAATCCAGCCTTGACTCAATTCTTTCGACATCTAGTGTGGCACCGTAGTAAGTAGGGCAGAACGCCTCAGCCTCGTCCTCTGTAATATTTCAACAGGTCCAGTCAGGACGGGAACGAGCACATATCTCTCAACAGTTCATATCAGGTTAGGAGTATAAATCATTGCAATAGAGTAAAATACAGGAAGTGCTGAATGGAAGTACAAGTAAAACAGGAGATATTTGTAACTGGAAATAGATACATGATAGTAGACTGTAAGTGACTACGTGATTTAGAGTACAATATGGTTATGTAAACGGCTTAGGGGCACATGAATACAAATAAGGAGGCACATTTATACAGCTACTTGGGATAGTGTTCACATAACCAATTCTACTCACCCCGCCCCAATCAATACACAAGGATCCGTTCAAGTTATGTCATAAGCACATGAATACAGCGAAGATACGTGAACTCATGAAATGAGTAGTACATGAGCACATGATAAGCACATGAGCACATGAAGCACATGAGAACATGTAAAAACATGAACTAGTACGAGTACAAGAAGTACCTGATGCACATGATAAAGTACATGAACATGAAATATTCGATGCACCCGTAGAGGGATAACATCTCAGGAAGGGATCCATATAGTACTAATCCGTGAAGATACGTGTCAGCATCATGTAGAGTAATCTAGAGCATGAATATATCCAGACAGGTATGAAAAGATCAGAGAATGTACTCGCCTGCTATCTGAAAGTCCGAGATGAAAGTACTGTCCGAGGAGTGGTGTCTGGCTCCTATTTAGAACAGTACGAGTCACAACAAGTCCATAATAGAAATGTAATGCACTACAATGCGTTCTACATGAATCTAGGTCAATCTTGACCAAAGTCAACTTTTGGTCAACTCTGGTCAACCCTAGAAGTCAAACTAGGTCAACCAAGTCTAATCTATGTCTAGCAAGACTATTCTAGGCTTTCTAGACTAATTTAGGCAATACCTTGTCAAGCCATGCCTAAACATACCTTGGTATATAGGTACTCTAATTAGAGTATACCCATAGCCTCTATACCCTCTTACCCATATTATATATACAATCATATCACAATGTATCATGTATATACATTATCACACATCTAATAGAGAATACATATATATATCTATCATCTAGTACACAAATAGACCCATTAATAATATAACTAGAAAACACCCTATAGGCTAATGTATACCCAACCACACTATAGGTTAATACATGAGTACATACAATACCAAAAGATAATTACACATACATACATGTGTATTAAGAGGGGGACACAAGTACATGTGTCCAAGGTTATGTGTGGGTATGTGAGACAGATATGAGGGTGTGGTGTGTGAAGGCAAGAGTATACATGAGGGAAAACTTGTGTGTGAGGTTGTCTCAAGTGTGAACTCAGATTTTTGCTTGATCATAAATAATTCTCAGATTTTGATACATTAACAGTTAAGAAACAAAACTGGAATTGACATTAGATTACACCCCACATAACAGTCCAATAGTGAATCCTCAATTCAGTTAAAACAGTGACAAGGAAATACTAAAGGAAATTCTCAGATTTCAGTTCTATAGTGAAGGTTATTAGTACAGAAAATAAGGTAAAATCAATGAGCTATTTACAATGTGAATCTGGAATTGAACAAACATTCATTTCAGTTCAAAACAGTCACCACATGTCTCAGTTATAGGCAAACAGTGGCAATATAATGGGGATATCCTGTGTACAGGAAAGGGAATTGACCAAGGAAAAAATAAACAGTGGACTAATGAACAACATTCAATCAACTCAGCTTATATATTGAAGAATCATTTAACTCAGATTGATATATATCAGGAATTGAGATGTAATAAGAGGGAATCACTGTCTATGAAAATAAACATAACACAGGAGAATTCAAAACTGTTAACTTCATAACACTTCCCAGTTTTTCGAAAACTGGAAACACAACAACCCAGGTTGCAATGGCAGTAAACCAATATAGCAGTCCACAGGAAAAACTCATATTTTTTATAAGAATCAACAGTTCAATGAAACCCGAGGTCAGTTTTTTAAAAAAACACTTAACAGTTCACCCCTCAAAGCATTCTCAGTTTTAGCCTCAAAACTCATCCAAAACAAGCTAAAATTGACACACCAATAGAATTAATATAGGAGAACAAGTTATAGGTTTAGTTACATGTAAACAACAGTGTTTAATAGGTTAAATTGATGGCCAAATCTCAGTTTTTAAATCTGGAACAAAATCAGAAAACAGGGGATATTTTACAGGTTTTGGAAAATAGGAATTCGAGAATTAACAAGGAAAATCAATTTAAAATAGGAATTAATTGGTTGGTAATAATTAAACACATCAGGTACATGCTCTGTGATTTGTTTGTGTCCACAGAAGTGGACACAAACGTGTCCAGTTAAAAAAATACACAAAACAGTGAACTGTACACAGAGAAACCAATCGTCGTGCACGTGTTCGTGTCGATCGTGTGCACGACACACAGTGACACAACTCACGAGAAATGGTCCACGTGTTCACCTAGACTAGGGCTAGTGATAGGACAGCCTAAAACGTGTCCAAGTCGTGTGTACACGACACGAGACACGCGTGTCAGTGCATGTTTTCAATAGAAAACTGCACAGTACAAAACACGTGCACGTGCTTGTGTGTGTCCGGCATGCCACGTGGGCCTGTGCCACTTGACACATGGGGTGGCAGATGTTGCCCTATGATGTGTGTCAAGTTTCACGCGTCGGGGACGCGTGTCCGTGTCGGAAATAGCCCCACGCAGCAGGGCACGCACAGTCCCCGCGCACGCGTGTGCACGACCGAGTGTACACGTGTCCGTACAGCCTAGATACGACACTAAGACACGACACCAACTACATAAATGTGTAAGCGAGACCCAAACATAAATTCCTATTCAAACAAAACACCAAAAACCACACGAAATGCCCATTGGGGTATTTCATCAAACACTTAGCAGCACACACTGATACGTGTCCAGAATGGACACGAATCGACACAAAAATTTGGGAAACCCTATTCCTACAGTTAGGCTAGGGTTAGGGCAACCTAGAAATGATTTTTACCAGATTTTAGGAGCTATGGATAGGATTTTACCTATAGGTGTTCAATCTCCCAAAAAACTCCAAAGAGAAGAATCCTTCAACCCACCAAAGCTCTCCAAATTGTTTGCTCCCTGTCAAAACTTATTTTCAACAGCAAGAACACAATATTTAGAGCCTATTAGAATTTGTTTGAAGGAAAAAGGACTTAATTTGGATTTAATAGGAATTTATGAAGATGGAACTTACCTCTTTCTAAAAACTTGATAAACCCTAAGAGAGAGGCTAGCCCTAATCCCTAGGAGAGTATTTATAGAGGGGGGGCTGTCATGTGGCTGGCCATAGGGTTTAGATCTTGGATTTTGGCTAGTTGGTTGAGTCCTAATTAGTTTAAGTCATGATTTGACTTGTGACTTCACAAGCCATTCTTAGGCCAAACTAACTCCTAATTACCCCCAAACCAATTTTAATGAACTTGAAGTAACTAACTTAGGTCACACTAGGGTTTCTTAACCTAACCAAGGTGTCTTGACCCAGGTTGGCCAATAGGACAGTCTCCTAGTCAACATGAGTCAAAATCAACTATAGGGTCAAAAACAATTCTACCAAAAATCACCAAAAATCACTAAAAATCATATTAAATATATTTAATAATAAAAATCCCAAAATAATTCCAAAATTTTGAAAATGACCAAAATACCCTCAAGCTAGAAAAGTGGCAGTGACAAGAAATATTATATATATATATATATATATATATATATATATATATATATATATATATATATATATATATATATATATATATATATATATATATATATATATATATATATATATTTTTATATATATATATATATATATATATATATATATATATGTATGTATGTATGTATATGTATATATTATATAAAGAGCGAGATATAGAAAGAGGGAGAGATGTAGGCTGGGGGGGTTGTGTGAGTGATGGGAGAGAGGGATGATAATGATGGGTGTATAATGAGGGGTGATAATGATGGGTGATAATGATGGGAGAGAGGGGTGATAATGATGGGTGTATATATATATATATATATATAATATATATATATATATATATATTAGAAAGAGAGAGAATGATATGTACATATAATAATTAAAATAGAGAGAGGAAGAGTGATATTTTTATTAGGGAACAGAGAGAAATATTAGTGGGGTGTATGGGCAGTCACGAGAGGGGTCATACCAAACTGGATTGGGTGTTGGATCAAGTTTGGTCGAGTTTGGACTAGAATTTAATTAAAATAGTAAATTTAAACCAATTAAAATTAGGGATGAAATGGGAGCACAAGGGAGATCAATATGGTGGCACGCAAGTGGCACGTGCATAGTAGACTCAAAACAGGCCAGAACCATATATTGGGTCGAGCAGATTGGACCGATGTCATGCCCGAAAATTAAGTTGGAAGTAAATATGACTCAGTGTGGTAAATCAAGATTGGGTCAAATGCCCGAAAAGTTGTGCGAAGCAAATGAAGCACAAAATGGTGTGTCTGAGTGGGACACGAAGGTCATGGGCGACGAGTGTCTCGAGTAGATCATGTATGACAAGTTGGTTTGGAGAAAATGGCTACTCTTGTGCTCCTAATTTGAAAGTCATGGTAACGTGTCGATAATGATCAAAAATAAAAGTAGAAATTTAATAAAATGATAAAATGGCCTAAATTGTCCCAAAAGTTCTACGATACAAATAGAGTACAAGGGAACAAGTTTGAGTGGAACATGATATATCAACATGAAGATAAACTTGTCAAGATCAAAACTCATGAAGGACGTTTCGAGATACTGACATCTCTTACGCTCCAAAAATCAAAGTCACGAAGAGGTATATTTAATAATAAAATAATTATAATTAAGATATCTATTGAAAATAATTACTTTAATAAATTTAAAATAATCCCTAAAATCCAGAGGGCTTACAACCTACCCACCTTATAGAATTTCGTCCTCGAAATTACAACCAGACATGGTATAAGAAGGATAGATGATCAAACCTTAGTAGAGTCAGGTACGGCTAGTTCTAACCAGAAGATCATAGTCGTGATCTACTAGCAAGGTTTTGGAAAGGAAAATTGGGATTTAGATATTACAGCCTGTAATAATCTCAAGCACTATCAGGTTACTATTGGTAAATAACTCTATAAGGAAATTATATCAATTTAGTGCTAATCCTATATGGTTCAGAGTTCAACAGACAAAAAAAGTTTGCTTGTTGGACATAACTGGAGCTAGGGGCAAGTTTAGGAGAATTGCGAACAGAGGAGTTACAGATCATGATAAGAAAAATTTTGATAACTGCAATAAATAATTTTAGTTGGAATGGGCAAGATTTAAATAGATACTTCCTCAGGAATTGGAAGGAATGACATCCAGGGTAATATGATCGTTAGGTAGAAGAGGTATGAAATCAAGGTTTTGGACTTGGGATCAAGGCATGGCTAATGAAGAATACGATCTGCTAAATCGTAATTGGAATGATAAGCCGACTAAATCACGTTACAAGCTTAGAAATAGGAAGAGAAGGAATACGGATGTGACTCAACAAATATGGAAAGTTATCTAGAATAATCTGAAAGTCAAGCGGGCTGAGATAATTGCACAAAAATTCATACTATGATTCATCTACCTATCAGGTCCCTAGATAATATAGGATCTATTAAGTCGGCCGGTCTCTTATTCCATAATCCGACTCATAATATTTTGAAAGTCCTTGATACCATCAAATTTTCTTCCGGTAGTACACTCCATTCTATGGCTCTTACTTTTCAATTGTAACTT
Organism: Iris pallida; assembly: GCA_029216955.1. Taxonomy (NCBI): domain Eukaryota; kingdom Viridiplantae; phylum Streptophyta; class Magnoliopsida; order Asparagales; family Iridaceae; genus Iris; species Iris pallida. The sequence continues at coordinate 2,868,036 of JANAVB010021792.1, forward strand.
TCGCTAACACAATATCAAGATGCTTATAATGTAATATGCCGATGTCTCCAGACGTCTTCAATTCTCGAAAACTTTAATTCTTAATTTATCCTCATTCTTCAAGAAATTTTGCCATCCACTATGTACTTACTCAGCTCTAGATTATATGCCTCAACTATTTAGGACTACTCTGTCTTGTAATCTTTTCTTTCCATCTCATGCCATCACTATAAAAATTTGTCAGATTAATGACGTTTATAAACGTCACTAATCTCAGCCAAAATGTCGACGTTTTGGAAACGACGAAAAAAAACGTGTCGCCAATCAAAAAAATATCGCAAAACGTCGCTATGGCGACGTAAGTTAGCGACGGTCATAACATCGCTAAATAGCGACGTTATTTGCGACGTTTCCTTGTAGTCGTCAAATAGCGACACATTAGCAATGTTTTTGCGATGATGTGGTGGCATCAGATTGTTTGCCACGTCAACAATTTAGCGACGTTTTCAGCGACGTATAAAAATATCACTAACTGTTAGCGACGAATATAAACGTCGCTAATTTGAAAAAAAATAGAAACCAGCATGCAAATGTATAATCCAAAATACAGAATCCAATCCAATCCAAAATACAGAATCTAATCCCTGGGTTCGCCGACCCCTTCGGTGGAACACTCAACACCGGTACGCACAATACAATCCAGAATAGACAAAAAATAATTGGTCGTCTCCTCAAGCATCTCGGAACATCACAATATGCATCACACATCACACATCAAACAAACCAATATACATCACAATATGTATCACACATCACACAAACCAATATACATCACACACCAAAAAACAAATATCCATCACAATATCCAAAGGAGATATATCCATCAAAATAAATATCCATCACAATATCCAGAGGAAATATATCCATCAAAACAAATATCCATCAAATATCGGTTGTCATAAATAAGTCTTCTAGAAACAAATCCAGTCAATATATGTATCTACTGTCGTCTATGTTGGGGCAGATAGAACTCCCTCAGCCAGCGCACATAAGTTGGATCCACGGCAGCCAGATCAATACCTAGAGAAGATGGATGAGTGGAACCCCCGGTGGAACTGCCCTCTGGTGCCACCTCCTCTTTCACAGCTCTTTCGACTTTAGGAATCACTTCTGGAGCAACTCTCTCGGTGGAACTGCCCTCTGGAGCAGCCATCTGTGCCTCCCTCAAGCGAGATCCTCGGGTCTTAGATGCCATCTAATAAGACCATTAAATATCAATAAGAGCACGTATATACAAAATTCAACTCAGCTTCGTTTTTAATTTTGTACAGTCTCGAGTATTAAATTATCCTTAAAAATACACTTTAGAAACAGTTCAGATTCGTGAACACAAGAAGAATCTTAATCCAGTCCATAAATATGAAATTTGTACCTATCACGTACAAACCTACTTCCAATCTTAAGACGAATTAAACAGAATTAGTATATAATCATGTACTCACCGGTAACCGGATGTAACTGAGTTCGGAGGTACTCCGGGTTCCACCGTACAGTAACTGGTGGATCCGCTGGTATAGGCCGGATGTACTTAGTATCGACCGATGGATTAATATCGGTCTATCGGTTTGGTATAGGCCATATCGGATTGGTATCGGCCTTAGCGAATTGGTATCGTCCTTAGCGAATTGGTATCGTTCTTAGCGAATTGGAAGGTTTAGTAACAACTGTACTTGGATTTCTCGCTTCTCGAGCTAGAATACCATTGCAAGAGAGTCACGAGAGAGTAAAAAATCTCCTAAATATTGATGTTTACGATAGTGATTGGCCGGTTAATAATTTTTTTAAACATAAATAATACTTTTTTAACTAGCAAATCACTCCAGTAAATGACCAATTATAGGAGATTTAATTGGCCAATCACTCCAGTAAACATAAATAATATTTTTTAATATTATTGAGGTTTACGAGAGTGAATGACCAATTACAGGAGATTTAACTGGTCAATCACTCAAGTAAATATCACTATTTATGAGATTTTTTACTCTCTCGTGACTCTCTTGCAATGGTATTCTAGTTCGAGAAGAGAAAAATCTAAGTACAGTTGTTACTAAACTTTACATCAAACTAATCCGATACGGCCGATACGTTTCCGATACGGCTGATACCTATCGGATATGGCCTATACCAATTCGCTAAGGCCAATACCAATCCGATATACGGCCAATACGTTTCCGATATGGCCGATACCTATCGGATATGGCATATACCAATTCGCTATGGCTAATACCAATCCGATACGGCCTATACCAAACCGATAGACCAATACTAATCCATCGGTCAATACTAAGTACATTCGGTCGAGGAGGTGGATGTTGTATCTCATAAATAATTGTGCCAACCAAATCAAAAGAGCCAGACTACAATTCAATAGACATGTAAGAACTTTAGAGTGTAATTAAATAACAACTAATAACAACAGTAATAGTCCGCGATTCCGATACGGCTACTCTGAACTAGTTCTATACAATAATAGTCCGCGATACCGATATCGTTACTCTGAACTAGTTCTATACCGTGATATCGATATCGTACGTGACGTCGCTAAGAACGTCGCTAATAATGTCGCTAAATTTAAAAAAAATTCAGAATCCAGAATACAAATAGAGTTGGAGCTGGAGATACAATCCAGAGATTGACACAGTACTAATTCATATATGTAGTCCAATACAAATAGTCCAATACAAATAAGTAATAATAGTAGATAGTCCAATACAAATAGTCCAATACAAACTAGTAGATAGTCCAATACAAATAGTCCAATACAAAATAAGTACTAATAGTCCAATACAAAATACATCCATAAAACTACACTACACTAATGACAACCACGCAGCTCACGCAAACGCTCAGTGATACGATGACGCAACCACTTCGAATAAGTGGGATCGATGACGCCAGGAGAGATGCAGTCCACTGCAGGTGCTGGATGAATAGAACTCCCGGTCTCACTAGCTACCGGTGCCGGAGGAGCCATCTCAGCATTCAGTGTTTCCCTCAAACGACGTACCACTGCTCGGGTCATGGGTGCCATCTGGTAAGATCGATATTCATAAAGAATATAATTATTACATAAGCAACCTAACTAAAGGAACCATCATCTCGTGTGAGTACATTTTCGAAAGTAGATAAAAATGTTATATTTGATTTTTTGCCAAGTGTGAGAACGGATGGCTCAGAACACAACCCAAAATTCATTCTAGCATACATTAGTGTGAATCATCTATGATCTATACATATGGTGTAGTATATGTTCTTATCGAATCTAGTATCTGATGGATATAACAGAATCAAGATGAACCCATATAATATAATACTAAGACATCATCTACTACTAAAAGATATAGTGATAGGTTGTCGTATCATTATTGTCAAGGGATGAGGGTTGGAGGACAGTCAACTTTATCTACGGCAACTTTATCTTGGATTAAAGTATGTTATAGATCTATGTGTTAGCTTTTCGAAACTTCAAATGGATCGCGTTTTCGTTTTCGAAAACTCCCAAAATCGCAAAAACACCGAGAACGCGTTTGTCTTTCGTACAGCTGACACTCAAATAAATCTCTAGAAAGTTATAGAAAGAATTAGGCCTATTAATACATGTTTTTAGAAAGCTAACTTCAATACGCTTCTTTAAAAAAAAATGGAAGATTAAACCGAGCTTTGAGCTAGAAGTTATGACATTTCTAAATTAGGGCTGAAATTAAAAACGTGAATAAAAATCATGACGGATTTGGATAGTTTGAGCCAAAAGAATACACAATATATATCCTAATTATCCACAATAATAATAGCAATAATAATATGAGGAACCACAGTCACAAACTTGATTATATAATCATCATGAACCATTTATTACATATATAAATATAGATACACTCTCATTACAATATATATATAAATCTATATATATAACATGAACACATCCACAACACAAAGGACACTCCTATGACCTCCAAATGGACACAAAATGGACACAAATGGAGATACAACCATGGGGGTCATTCCTATGGGTTCAAAATGGACCTATATGCATGAGGAAATGAAAAGGAGAAGGGATTTATACCTCCCGGTAGATCGAATCGAAGAAAAACCTTCCCGGAGCGACACCGACACGTAGAGATTCCAAAAGGACACGAACGAGCTCCGAATCCTCCCAAACTTGGAAAGCTTCCTCCTTAGCTAGAATGGAGAAGAAAAGAAGAAGATTTGGTGGGGAAATGGAAGGATTTGGTGGAGAAATTGCTAGGGATTGCTCTCTAGGAATTTGGGGAAGAATAAGAGAGAGAAAAATAGATGGATAACGATAAATGGGAGGCTCAACCCTATCCTTATTGTGGCTGGCCATAAAGGTGGTTTTGTCCTATTAGGAAAAGTCCAAAAGCCCCTACTAACCTATTCTATGAGTATTAGGAAAGGGCTAATTGGTTGGGGCTAAATTAGTCATTCTAAAGTCTCTAATCACACTAACCTTATCCATAATAATTAGTCTAACCTCTAACTAAAATATTTCTATCATGTGGACTAAAATTAATATCATGTGGGCCATGCCTAACTAGTGTGTGGGTCCCACTAGAGTCAAACTACCCCCGGGTCCCCGTTACAAGTCAGATTGAGATAAAATTTGAACCCGACTCAAATAATCCCAAAACAATATCATAAATAATAAAATAATATCAAAATAATTCAAAGAGGTCAAATGCAAAAAATATCCTTAGGCCAAAAATGACATTAAAATATCATAATCACATGGTTAGGCTCTAGGTCAAACAGTCTCTAGGGTTTCACTAGCAAAACGTCAAAACCACAAGTCATTGATTTAAATAATTTTAAAATAATTTAAAATCACCAAAAATCATATCATGAATTAAATATCATTATTAAAATAATTATAAACACAAAATTTCAAAATTACCCTTATTTAGAAAACTGGGTGCTACAATAGTTCTAACTATATTCCTAGATTCTTGGCTACGATTAATCCTCGAAGATCTTGATCAAATCTTAAGCTCAATCCATCCTGAAACTCGATGCTATACATTTACAAGCCTTAAGTCGTATCCAATAACAGCCTAACCAATGTTCTACCTTATCTATCTATAAGCTATTATACGTTCACAAGCACGCCTAACTATTTGCTAAAAAAAATCTAAGACTTGGTCTAATAAGTACTTATCTCTAATACATCTATCATAGCCTAGCTGTATTGACTATTCTTCTAGTCTCTATCTCTAATAGTTTATTCAAGGTTGACTCGGCCAATATAAAAATTGTTGACTAGTCCAACTTAATCTTACACATCTTCCATGATCATATTTTTTTCTGATACATAATCTTCCTAGGATACCTCCTCAATATCCAAGTAATCTCCTCTCCCATTATATCGTTATTCCTGATTTTTCATATCCTCTACGTTAAAATTTTTCAAATCTTTATTACAACTCTCAAATCTGATATCTGGTCATAATCACCATGTATCATCAATTGGCTCATCCTGATGGCTCCTCGAACCTTAATCGCTATCATCCCTCGAAGCTTTCAAGTTGTCTTTCTTCAAGTCCAATCCTTACAACCAAAGAACCTTTGTACCTTTCCTTCGTCAACCTGTATGGTTCTGTCACTACCACTTTTCTGGCTTGAGGGTATTTTTTTTTCAAAATTTTAGAATTTAATTTGAATTATTATTATTATTTATAATTAATGTGATTTTTAAGTGATTTTGAGAATAATTAATTTTGGTGTTTTAGTGACTTTGACTTATGTTGACCTTGGAGACTAACCTAGTGGCAAACCTAGGTCATGACTAAGTGATTAGGATATGAAAACCTAGGTTGACTTAAGTTGGTGAGGTTTAGCTCATTGGAATTAAATTAGGGAAATTAGGAGCTAGATTGATTAAGGAATGGCTTGTGAAATCACAAGTCATTTTATGACTAATAGGCTTAGTGGCCCATAGGCCCACACCCTTTGAACCAAGCCCTAACCCTAGAAATTTTTGGCCGGCCACTATGGTCATCCCCCCTATTTATATCACCTTGAAATTAGGGTTGCCTCTTTAGAAAACATTGCCATTTGGAAGAGATGAGTCCCCATCTTTGTAAATTCTTAGAAATTCCATTCTAACTCCAAATTCCTCCAAACAAATTGCAATAGGACCTAATATTAGTATTCTTGCTGTTGTTGATGAGTATTTTCAGGAAGAACACAATTTGAGGGAGTTTGGTGGCTTGTGAAACTCTTTCCATTTGGGGATTTTAATCCATTGTTTACCTAAAGGTATAATCCTTTCTATTGCATTTAAATTCTGTTAAAATTCATTTCTAGGATGTCTTAACCCTAACCTAACAGTAGGATAGGCTAACCCTAGGTTTTGGATCCGTTACGTGTCCGTATAGGACACGTACCAGTCGTGTGTTAAGGGTGTTCGATGAAATGTCTCAAAGGATATTTCAGTCGAGTTTTAGAATTCTAAATGAATAGAAAATTAGCTTTTAGTGTTGCTTAGGGGTTTCCAGTGTCGTGTGGTGATTTTTGTGTCGTGTCGAGTCTTGCAGGACACGAGAACATGCGGGTGCGGGTGCGTGCTTACGGTACTGTAGCTCCCCTGCTACTCGGGGGCTATTCCGCACGGGACACGCCACCTCGACACGAGAAAATTGACACACGTGATGGGGCACTGCCTGACACGAGGCTCGTAAAGTTTTACGAGTCCTCGTGTCGTGTTGGGCACGTATTTGAATGTGCACGTGCACTGTACTGTGCGGTTCAGTACACTGGATATTTGGGTTCTATTCTAATTCGAATTATATGCTATTAATTGTGTTTTCATAGATTATTTAGATCCTAAATAAGTTATGTAATCCCTGTTACATTAGGTTACATATTAGTTTAGGTTAAATGTTGTGTTTTGGCTCGAAATGGGTTCGAACAGCTGATTCCTGGTACTCACTGATCATATGAGGTTCCAGAAATTGCATTCCCTATTTGTTTACTATTTTTTTCAACTGTTTATGATCCCTATCTATTAGAATTCATGCTAACTTAGTTTCTAAACTAAATTATCGACTTGGAATGGAAAATAAGGAATTTGGCTATGGTGGTTTCAATGTAACTATCATTGTTAAATATGTTGAACTGTAGCTAATTGTTTGAGAACCTGAGATTGGGATGGTGTTCCCAGTTTTGTACAAAACCTGATGGGTTCCTTTTCATTTCAGAAATCTGATTTACTTTATAATTGATTTCAATGTTTTCTTCTTTTAAAATGATATGGGATTGTTAATGTGTGGTTTCCAATCTGTGCATACCTGTGTTAATTCTCCTACATTCGAATACAAAACAAAACTTGAGAATGAAATTGTGAACTTGTGAATGGCTTTTACAAAACCTGAGATTGTATAACTGAGAATGAGGGGGGGAGGTATTGAATTGATTTGCAAATCGATTTCCTTTCTTTGAATTGATTGAAAACTGATTCCCTTTTATTTATTTCAATGTTTGTTAACTATTGAAACCTGGGTTGTTAAATCTGAAATCAATTATGGGAGTTGTATTGTGAACTGAGTTAGCTAAGGGATGTTTTTCTGTTAACTGATATTGTTTCCTGTCACTACCACTTTTCTAGCTTGAGGGTATTTTGATCATTTTCAAAATTTTGGAAATAAATTGGGATTATTATTATTAATTATAATTAATGTGATTTTAGATGATTTTTAGTATAATTGTTTGGTGCTAGTTTTAGATTTTAACTCATGTTGACTAGAAGACTGTCCTATTGGCTAACCTAGGTCAAGACATCTTGGTTAGGTTAAGAAACCCTAGTGTGACCTAAGTTAGTGATTTCAAGTTCATTAGAATTGGTTTGGGGCAAATTGGAATTAGTTTGGTCTAAGAATGGCTTGTGAAGTCACAAGTCATAATCATGACTTAAACCCTTAGGGACTCAACCTAACTTGGTAAATGAACCCTAGCCCTAGCCTTGGCCGGCCATAAGACAGTCCCCTCTCTATAAATACTCTCCTAGAATTTAGGGCTAGCCTCTTTGTTAGAGTTTATCAAAAGTTGTAAGAAAGAGGTGACTTCCATCTTCAAAAATTCCTATTAAATCCAAATTAAATCCTTTTTCCCTCTAATAAATTGCAACAGGACCTAAATCCCTTGTTCTTGCTGTTTGAAATAAGTTTTGACAGGAAGGAATCAATTTGAAGGACTTTGGGTGGTTTGAGGAATCATTCCTTTGAGGCTTTTTGGGAGCTTGTGCACATAGAGGTATAATCCTATCTATTGCTCCTAAAATCTGTTAAAAATCATTTTAGGGAAGCCCTAGCCCTCACCTAACAGTAGGATTGGCTAACCCTAGGTTGACCCATTTCGTGTCCGTATCGGACACGTATCAGGGAGTAGTCTAGGTGTTCGACGAAATATCTCAAAGGACATTTTGTTCGAGATTTTCGATTCTAAATGAATAGAAAATTAGCCCTAGGTGTCATCGAAGGATTCCAAGTGTCGTGTGGTGTTTTGTGTGTCGTGTCGAGTCGTGGGGACACAGGGACACGCGGGTGCGGGTGCGTGCGCGCGGCACTGTAGCTCCCCTGCTACTCGGGGGCTACTGCGTGCTCAATACTCCACCTTGACACGAGATTTTTGGTATAGGGCTTGTGTCAACGACTGAAACGAGGCTCGTAAAGTTTCAAGAGTCCTCGTGTCATGTCGGACACGATATTCAGTGTGCACGGGGAAGCTACTGTGTGCGTGTGTGTGCTGTGTATGCATTATGTTATTTAATCCTTTTAAATGACTTTAAATTAGGTTTTAATGAATGAATGGATCCTAAATATGATGTGTGATTCCTGTGTGCATTAGATGACATGTTAGTTTAGGTTGTTTAGGAATTTTTGTTTCGAACAGGGGATTTCCTTGGGTTTTTCTGATACTTTATGATACTGTTGTTAACAGTTTTTTCCAACCCAGTTTAATGCTTCCTTGTGTTATGTTTTAATTGATTTTTTGGACTCCTACATGTTTCATATGAGGTTAACTAATTGAATGGCATTCGAGTTTGGCTTTGGGATGTGTAGAATGGATTTTGGCATTCATGTTGAATTGGTTTCCTGTGTTTAGTGAACTGCTAACTGATTTCATTCCAGTTTTTCTAACTGTTGGCCTTGATTACATGCTGCTGTCACTGTTGATTCTTCTATTCATTTTATGTTAACAGTAAATTCAAATCTGAAATGAAGTTGGATTAGTATTCATATTATTTCTCGACTGTCATTCACTGCTTGCACAACCTGGGAGTTAAATTCCATTTGTTTCCATGTTCTTTTTACTGTTAACTAATGTTAATATGTTGGATTGATGATGGCCTTCCTTTTTGTTAAAACTGAATTCATCCCTTTCATTTTCAATGTTAAAAGGATAAACCTGAGTTCCAGTCCTTTTTTTAAACTATTGTTAATTGGTCTCTAACCTGGGGGTTTGATTTGGGTCTCAGTTCTTGTATAAACCTGGATTCAAATGTTTATAAGTGGGACTGAGTTCTCTGTTAACCTGAGAATAGGTTTAACCATATTGTTAGACTGCATATTAATTCCCACTGTTCCAGTTTCATTTCAAACTGGGAATTATTGTGTTTGAACTGAAATGAGTTCCTTTTTATATTAACTGTAACTGAAGTCTTCATTAATTGCAATGTGGTTCCTACAAAACCTGAGAGTGTATCAGATTCCAGATTTCCTTTGTGTTCACAATAGATCCCAGATTTTCCCTTCATGACTTAGTATCTTAAACTGTAAACTGAATTGACTTCCCTTCTTAACTGTCTTGTTAAACATATTTTTCATTCCTTCCCTTTACTGTCATGATGCACTATATTTCCTTTAGCCCTGTTTTCATGTACTGAACCTTACTCTACACATACACTTGTATACACAGTTTTCCTATTGTATTCACTATCACTTGACAGTCACCACACTCCCTTTCCACACACACATACACTTGTGTATTCCTTCTTGTATATATATAATATACATGCTTGTAGTATTATTTAGTTCCTATATATATTAGTTATATATATATAATGTGTGTAATATATATGTATACATGATACATTGTGAATATGTTTGTATATATAAATATGGGATTAGTGATGTGTTATTATTGGGTGATAGTGTATAGATGGCCTATTGGTCATGTATATAGGCATGGCTTGACATGGTATTGCCTAGATTAGCCTAGTGAACCTAGAATAGTTTGGTTAGACCTAGATTAGACTATTTGACTAGGTTTGACTTTAGGTTTGACCAGAGTTGACCAAGAGTTGATTTTGGTCTAGATTGACTTAGTTTCATGTAGAATGCATTAATTTGCATTGTATTATCATTGTAGACTCATAGTGACTCGTACTGTTCTATAGGAGACAGACACCACTCCTCGAACAGTCTATATTCTCTCAGATTCACCGGTTACAGGCGAGTACATTCTCTGATCATTTCATATCCTGCATTAGGAGTATATTTCCTGCTTTAGATTACTATACATGATGCTGACACGTCGGAAACACGGATTAGTACTATATGGATCTTGTTCTGCGATGTTATCCCCTTAGCGGATACATCGGGTATTCATGTTCGTGTACTTTATCATGAGCATCGTGTACTCCTTGTGTTCGTACTTTTCGTGTACAAATTATGTGAAATCGTGTATACTCATGTGCTCACATGATCTCGTGTGCGACTATACTTCGTGTGCAATAACATATCATAGCTGGATCCTTGTGTATTGATTGGGGCGGAGGAGTAGAAGTGGTTATGTAATCAATCCAGTAGATTACTCGTATACAACCTCTGTAGATTACTCGTGTACAATATCATGCCGTTTACATAACCATCTTGTGCTCTAAATCATTAGACACTGCTAGTCCTTTATATACTGTAGCTATTTATTTACAGTTCTTCCTGTTTATCATGATATTCCTTCAGTTTCTTATATTTTACTCTATAGCATGATTATATATCCTAACCTGCTATGATTTGTTGAGATGTACTGTGCTCGCTCCTGTCTTGACTGGACCTGTTGAAATATTACAGAGGACGAGGCTGAGGCGTTCTGCCCTACTTACTACGGTGCTACACTAGACGAGTGCCTGGACTTGGACCAGCAGCAGGAGCCACTAGCTGTAGATGACACTCCTTTAGACTAGGACTGTCTTTACTATTCTGGATTACTGTATTAGACTTGAGATATTCTGGGATGTACTATTTTAGACACTTAGAATTCTGGATTGTATCTCTATGATTCTCTGTTCTGGATATTATTTTATCTTTCATTATCAATCTATCTTACCTGTTCTACCTTAGCTGTGGTTGAGTTTATATTCTGTTATGTTACCCCCATCCGGGGAGTATAACTGTTATTACCTTCAATTGTTAGTTGTTGTGACCTAGGACAGCGTTCTACCGCCGACACTGCGGCATAGGCTGGACGTACCCATGTCTCGTGCCCTTACTCTAGGGTGCGGGTCGTGACACTTCCTATAATTTTAACTGAATTAAAGTTGAGTTTTTAAACTGTTAACTGTAAATCTGAGATTGGGGTTTAACTGAGTCTTAAATGTTGTGTTCCTTTTGAACTGAGGTTTGGGGCATGTGTAATCTGAGTTGATTTGTTAAAAACTTGAGTTCATGGTTGCACTGTTAACAGAGTTTGGGGGGGTATTGTTTTGTATTGCAAACTAAATTTTTTTCCTCTCCTATACATGTTTTCCATAAATAAATTCACTTTATTTATTGTGTTTCTGGGAAAATTACAACTATAGGAATCTAATCTAGAAGACGATTACTTTATCCCTTGGACGATGCGATGAAGAAAACTCAAACTTCGAAGAACTTGGACAGCAACTGGGCAATCTCTCTGTTCTCTCTCAATTGACTGTTGTCATTGATGAAGATGAAGAAACTCTCTTTTATAGAGTTCTGGATAACTGTTCTGAAGCATACGCTCAGTCAGTTACTTGATGTGTGCATAACTGCAGGGACGCGTGGCGAATTCTGATGAAGACACGTTAGAGTGCGGTTGAGAGTAGTGGGATATATCTAGGAGAGATTGATGGCATGGATGCCACGTTGCATAACTTCTGAGTAAGTAGATAACTGAGTACAGGACACGTGAGAACGTGTGTTGACTGTACGTTTGAAGTCATCTTGAACGCATTTGCTGTGATACGCTGTCTTTGTTGAGGAGGAGTCATACAAAGCTGATACGCTCACTTGATTGGCAAGAAGTCGTATGGAGTCCATACGCGCACTTGATTGGCAAGGAGTCGTATGGAGTCCATACGCTTACTTGATTGGCAAGGAGTCGTATGGAGTCCATACGCTCACTTGATTGGCAAGGAGTCGTATGGAGTCCATACGCTCACTTGATTGGTAATGAGTCGTATAGACACGTGGCTGTCCTCAATCTTCTCAAATACGCCATATCTTCTAATAACTGACAAATATTTCTCGAGCGTCGTATTACAGATATGATGGCTAACAGACTGTCATAAATGTCAGTAATGATGGCTGTGCATTTATGATGGCTGATGAGCTGTCCTCGTAAGAGACAAAATCAATTCTCGAAAACCCATACGACGGCTAATCTTCATAGGGCAGCTGTCTTTTGCACGAAAGACGAAGTGTCAGATTCATCCTTCATTAAATGTCTGTTGTGCTGTCATTTCGAGAAATAATAAAGTATTCACTAAGCGTATAGCTTTGACTGAGCGTATGGCCTTGAGCGTATGGCTTTGGCTGAGCGTATGGCTTTGGTTGAGTCTTATGTCAGCGTGTTATAATTTTTCACACCCTACAAGACCCCCTTCAAAGTTTTCGAACTTTATAAATTTCAAAAGTTCGAAATTACTTTGAACTTTAAAGTGGGAATAAGTCTTGACACGCTGGCATGATTTTCTCAATATCAGTGCAAATCTTTAGGGATTCTGTTTAAAGAACGGTCGCCGTTTCAACTTCTCTTTTCTTCTATAAATAGGTCTTTTGAGACCTAATTCATTTCTTTACTTTTGCATTTGCTTTCAAGAGAGAGAGAAAAAACTCCAAAACTCAAAGTTTTTTCTTTTTCGACTCAATCTCCATCAATGGTGCCCAAAGTTGATGCTGCTGCGAAGGGAAAGGGGAAGGCTCCTGCTGAGTCATCTCAGCCTGCCGCCGCTGCCACTAAGAAGACTGTTGATGAGCGTCTTCGACGAAGTGAACGCCCATTGAAGCCCCTCTATGGTGAGGATGATGAACAGTAACTATCCCCTATTTAGGGCTCTGGTTAGGACAAAATCATAAAACGTATCCCTTTTTAGGGTCAATACGTTAGAAAATACGCTTCCCTCTTTAGGGTTTAGTCGTATTCCATATTTTTCGTTTATACGAAAAATATGTTTGGAGTGTATTCTGTAAAATACACGTATTTTTGACAGAGATGTCAAAATACGCTGATTTGAAGGAATACGCTATGTCAAGTTGTCTCATTGTGATACACTAACTCCTTTGTTAGCGTATTTTTAATGAACATCTTGTCAACCATACGCTGATACCCTTAAGAAAAAGACCCCATCATTCTTTAATCTTTGAATAAAAGCTGAGCGTAAACTGAACTTAAAATTCATCATACGCCTAGGATAGACTGAGCGTAAAAAATGATCTCTGAACCCGTCATACGCTTAGGATAAAATGAGCGTATGTTGGTCCTGGAACTCGTCATACGCTTAGGACAGAGTAAGCGTATGTTGGTCTTTGAAGCTGTCATACGCTTAGGATAGAGTGAGCGTATGTTGATTTTTGTCATCTCTTTGTGTTGAAGATTTCTAACTTCTTATTCTTCTTTTGCAGTGGATATTCTGGCTCAAGATGCACAATTTGAAGGATGCATAGGAAACAACTATAACAGTGACCTATCACATGTCCGTTTTCCTCAATTTGATGGGCCTTCTACAAGGATAGCTATTCTGACAAATCAGGAGAATGACACCCTGCTGAACATGATGAGTGGATTGCCTCTGCAGAGTGTGGATAGTGCTACCCACTCGAAGCCAGCATTTCTTTTCGGAGATGCTATTGATATAAACTCCCAGCCTGCCCTTGATAAAGTATCATATTCATATTATAGAAATGGTGATGCGAATCAGCCAATGTATCTGACTGGTTTGTCCAAAAGCATCAACATAGCTCGCTTATTCCACACGAGTCATCAAAGGCAAATAAAGTGGGACATCACTCCATTCCGTCAAGCAAAAGCTGGATGGATAGGATATAGACAAGGAAGATTCTGCAGTGGTACTGAACCACATGTCTCAGTTTTGCGAGGATTGTTGCCAGCTACCATTCCTCCTGAGGACTCGGCACTTCTGAAGCCAGTTAGAGTCCCAATCTTCGCAAATGAATTTGTTCAGTTAACAAATGATGTTTACCCAAAACAGTCTATGAGGTTTACTGGTCTGGTGAATCTGGAGAATACCCGATGGACCGTTCTCGTAAGGTGGATTCTGAACAACTTTGGGGAACAGTTAAAGGCAATAGGCCTATATAATGCCATTAAGTGCACAGATTATGGTTTTAGGCCAAACCCCGATTTGTTCTTAGCATTAGCGGAAAGGTATAATTACCGTACTGGCACTTTCATGACTCCAAAAGGCGAGATGGGATTCGCCCTCAATGAGATGGCATACATTTCTCAGCTGCCAACAGGAGATTTGCCATATGAAGAGTATATTCCTTTCATTGATGAAATGAACAAAATTTCCGAGGCCAACCCACTGGTTCTTCATGTATTTGAAGAATTAATGTGCCATTACAGTATATGTAAGGCTTTTTATAAGGCACAAGGTGCAGAGGGAGGTTCCAATTGTTATTCTTCTAAGTGGATGGCCTATTTATTCCAAGGCCGCACTGAAGAAGTCCAGAAGAAGAAAAAGACTGATCAATATGTCGGTCGCTTTAAACCCTTGAGTCAGGCTGAGATTGACAAATTAATCCAGGATACTACTCACGACGACATCATCATTGAAGAAGACGAAGACACCTACAAAGCTGGTGATAGGTTGGAGACCTATATAAAATAAGGTGGCCGGACATTATCTGATGAAGGTCATCTAGCTGGGTTTATATCCCTCTGGCTGAGAAAGTTTGTAGTACCCGGCACCTGTTCAGCAGACAGGATGCACAGAGGAGTTGTTTTTGCAGGAGTCCGTCTGACTTTCGGGTATAAGATGGATTTGCTGACAGCAATGACATGCCGTCTGAATGCTGGCTTAAGAGCATATACAGACAGGATGTTTGAATTGGCGAAGAAGAAGCTCACAACCTTTCTCCGGGTAGAAATGCCCTTTAAATATTTATTTGGGTGGCTGCTTGTCCATTTCGAATCTCTCATGAGTGTTGGAATGGCCAGACCTGACGATACTTTTTTGGAAAGATATCGTCACACACCAAAGTGGAGGTATGACACTCTGACAGATTATCGAACCATATTAAACAGGGAAGAATTATGGAGTTTCACTTGTGTTCCTCCACCTGTTGGTTATGAAACCATGCCCGAGAAGTTGATTGACGGCGTTGGTGCTAATGAGTTAGATGATATCCAACATGAATGGCTGAAGAGGATCAGGCTATCTCACTTGATCTGTCGCCGCGACGATGTCACTTATCTGGAGCCGTATCTTCCGAGTAGGTTTGCTCGGCAATTTGGTTATGATCAGTTGCATGTGGGAAATGCAACGACATGTTTTGGCCATCAAGGCGGATTAATCGATGGTGCCAGAGCATGGATATACTATATGGCTAAAGGTACCGGGGCTACCTTCTCCATGCCAGACCCGGTTACTTATCGGAGAGGAGCTAGAATGTTGGCGTCTTATGCCAAATTCTATGTATCGGCTAATACTTTTGATGAAAAATTCAGCATCTCAGGTAAAAGCTTTATCCATATTGATAAGAGATCAACCAAATCAGCTCTGCCAAGAGATTGTCATGACCGAGAAGATCCTCTGGCTACTGATGAAGGTTATGATGAAGTTTTAGAGACTTTCTTCTCTGATGAACTTCATCAGCCATTACATGTACCTATTGGAAGTGCTGAAGAGAGTGTCTCTGCCGACAATACACCAAAAAGGAAGCGGGGCAAAGATGCTTCTGGACCTGCTCCAAAAAGGGTTACTCGGGCAGAAACTCGTAATCGTGGAATCCGAATCAGAGACACAGATGAAGCAGGTAGTGACTCAAAAGATGATTACCCTACTATTCCTCTAACAAAAAGAATAGGAAGGAAAGTGATAGTTTCAAAGACTAAATCTGTGATTTGTCTCGATGCAGAGAGTCCCACCAATCGTGCAGAGCGATTGGCTTTAGAGAAGCAAGCTGCCTTTGCTTCTACTGTAAAGATAGAACCTATTGAAGAGGATGTGCCTGCACCTGCTGAACCTTCTATACCTTCTGATATGGAGTTGATTCTGCCAACGGCCGATGATGCGCAGGTGACTAGTCAACCCGCGGTAGAGGCCGAGAATCAGACTAAAACAGCTAATGACTTACTGATTTCGAGAGAATCAGTGAAGGAAGCCATTACTCTCAAGCCAATTGCTGAAATTTCGGAGAGCAATAAGAGTGATGAAGAGCAGGTTGACTATGAACCTTCATCTCGTTCCTTTGAAGATGAGGACATGGAGATCGAAGATGAGTCACCAACTGAAACTCATATTGATGTACTGAAGACAGCTGGTCAACATTCAGGGTTGACTCCAGAGCCGGAGAAACTTCTAGAAATAGAAGTCAATATTCCGAGTACTTCTGGGGCGGACAACAGTAAAATAAATCCAGTGTCGGAAAACACTCTGAACAGACTACGAGCTGGGCTGAATGATCCAAAAGAAACAGAATATGAACCAGCTTCAGGTAATATTTTATTCAGCAAAGTTTTGTCTTTTTCTTGCTTTATTGTCTTTTAATTTTGATCATGCTTTTTGGATCCCAACAGTTGTAGGAACTGCACCAGCAATGAGCTCGACTCAAGCCCTACTTGTTCAGATTGATATAGGTGAGGGGAGCTCACATTTGCCTAGTTCCTCGAAAGCACCTACTTCAACTCCCAGAATAGAGGCTCCTCCTGCTCCTTCCTTTACAGTTGCAGAAACTCCCGGTTTTGAAACAGGGATAGCAAAGGTCATGGGGATGTATTCAGATATTATTTATTCATACCTGGATACATTCTCAAGACGACTTATGAAGGATGAAACTATGCCTTTTTCGAATCTTCGAGCGGCGATTAATTTTTTGTTTTTAGCTTTGAGACAGGCTGGTTATGAGACCCAGTGTGTCTTCTTTGAGCATCTCCTGAATGATTTAGAAGCAACCATCCATAAGTACTGGAAGATCAAAAAAGAGGATATTAAGTCTTTGACTGCAGCTGAGATTGCCCAATTGGAAAATGAAGCTCAGGTTCAGCATACTGCTTTGAAAGAATTCCTTGCTCAGTCTTCTGAAGAGTTAATGGCAAAAGATGAAGAAATAATAACCGCTCGTCAGAATATGGAGCGTTTAGAGAAAGATAAAATCTCAAAAGCTGAAGAACTTAAGGAGTTGAAAGAGGAGTTGGCTCGTCTTCAAGAGCGAATTGCCTCCAGGGAAAATGAGCAATCGGAGATTGCCACTGCTCGTACATCCGAAGCCGAACACTACCAACTTTTACAGCAAGAACAGGAACTGATGCAAGCTAACCAGATTGAAGAAACAAACCGTCGTAGCTTTATTATCACGGATTATGACCAACGAATGGTTGGAATTGAAGCAGCAGAGCGAATCCAAAAAGCTCATGAAGAAAAGATGAATAATGTAATTGTTCGTATTCAGGAGATAATTACTCCTCCTAAATAGATCTTTTACATTTTTCATGTATTGAATTTTGATACCCACTTGTAACCAATATTTTGATTTTGAAGAAATGAATATCTTGACTTGATTTCAATTTTGTGGATGAAATTTTTGTAGAAAATATGTTCAGAGGTAAATAATACATGACATATTTCAATAGAATAGAACATACAAATAAACTTTGTAATTCTATCAGATGATATTAAACCAAAGATAATTTTAGTTTAATACTGGTTTAGAGAGAATAGAATTCAGATATAAAGATATCTTTGGGCTCTATTTTCCATGATCTTTGAACTCGGAAATCAAAAGACTAGATATCATTTTCATAGAATAGAAAATATAATATTGAAATAGAAAATTCAGAGGTAATATGGACATGATTTTCTATACGAGATCTTTATTAAACCCACTGGAGATCTAATAAGACAGAATATCAAATTCTCTGGAAAGATGATACGTGATAGAATATCAGTTTCCTCTGGGGATAATGATATCGAGATAATTTTTGTAGAGAAGAATTTATATTTGATGGGGACTAATAAAAATATTATATATTGATGAAATTTATACATAATATTTCTTTAAAAATTTGCCATTGATAGGCATCATCGTGACTTTACCATCCATAGAGGCAAGCTGATATGCTCCATTAGAGAAGACTTTGTTTACTACGAATGGGCCTTCCCATTTCGCGTCGAATTTGCCTTTGCTCATATGCATCATGGTCATTGGACGTCTGACAGTAAGGACCAATTCTCCCTTCTGATATGCTCTGATTTTCACTTTCCGGTTAAAAGCTTTTGAAATTCGGGCTTGATACAGCTCGATATTTTGTTGAGCATACAATCGCTTTTCATCTAAAGCTTCCAGCTCTTGAAGTCGAAGACGATCATTATTTTCTGTTGTATGTTCATTAGAGATTGCAATTCTCAGAGAAGGAATCTGGATCTCAAGGGGAAGAATAGCTTCACACCCATATACCAAAGAGAAAGGCGTACATCCAGTCGCGTTGCGAACTGTAGTGCGGTAGGCCCATAAACATTCACCAAGCTTCTCGCTCCAGTTGCGTTTGTTGGAAGAAACGAACTTTTTTAAGAGTTTGATGATCGTTTTATTGAAAGCTTCTGCCAATCCATTAGCTGCTGGATTATATGTTGTAGAAGCTAAATTATTGATTCGATGATCGTTGCAGAATCGAGTAAATTTCTGACTGACGAACTGCGGTCCGTTATCATGAATAATACGCCGAGGAACACCAAATCGATATATGACATGATGTTTGACGAAGTTGATGACATTGAAAGTTTTGACTTCAGATAACGGGATTGCTTCAGCCCATTTAGAAAAGTAATCGATTATTGCTAGAATAAATCGATGTCCTTTCGATGATGGTGGGTTGATAGGACCAATAACGTCCATGCCCCAAGCCTCAAAGGGCCATAATACCGCTGTTGGATGTAAGAACTCTGATGGTTGATGGATAAAGTCTGCATGAATTTGACAGGCTTTACATTTCCGAGCATATTGAATGGCGTCAGCCACCATCGTGGGCCAATATAACCCATGCGTCGGATACGATCTTGAAGTTTAGGACCTGGTTGATGGGCTCCGCAGACACCATCATGTGCCTCACGGATAATCTGTTGTGCTTCTTCACCAGCAATGCATCGGAGGAGAAGACCGTCGTAGGCCCGACGATATAGCATCTTCGTTGTATGATTATAGTAGAATCTGAGAGAACGACGCCGGATAGATGCTGCTTCGCTCGGATTGTCAGGAAGTATGTCATACAACACAAAGTCTAAAAACGGACGTCTCCAATCTTCA
This sequence comes from Iris pallida, assembly GCA_029216955.1. NCBI lineage: Eukaryota > Viridiplantae > Streptophyta > Magnoliopsida > Asparagales > Iridaceae > Iris > Iris pallida. Next base: position 2,887,814 of record JANAVB010021792.1, read on the forward strand.
GTTATGGCTTCTGTTTTGTTAGAAAAGACATACTCTATAGTAGAATCGGAAGAAGACGAGGACACTTTGTCAAACTTTAATCCAGTATTAAAGTCAGAAGAAAGTTCATCAAGGTTGAGAGAATTTTCGTCTGGATTATGGGAAAAACCTAAAGCCAAATTATTCTCAACGTAGAATAGTTCTCGGTTATGAACCACTATCACTTGCTGACGTCTAATTAGAATGGCTAACACAGCGGCAAGATTAGCCAAAGCATCGGCTTCTGCATTATAGGCTCGTCGAACATGTTCAATAAAGAAACCTTTAAAGGAGGAGGCCATAGAGAGTGCTACTCGATGATAAGGTAGCAAATCTTGATGACGGACTTCATACGTTCCTCTGATCTGATTGATGATAAGTTTGGAATCTCCATAAACTTCTAAATATTGAATATCCAGATGTTTAGCAAGTTGAAGACCGATAAGCAATGCATTGTATTCGGCTACATTGTTTGAACATGATTGATCCAGAGAATAAGCCCTCTGAATAGTTAGTCCTTCTGGGGATACGAGAACAATCCCAACTCCAGCGACAATATCACCATTAGGACCTATTCTAGATGCTCCATCAAAGAATAGATGCCAGGTAGGAGTTTCTTCAGAAACCAGATTTGAATCCAGAACTTCATCTGGAATCTCATCATATAATTTAGAATCTTCTGGAACCGCATGAGCTGCCAGAAAATTGGCAAGAGTCTGTCCTTTAACTGACTTATGAGGAATATAATGCATGTCGTGTTGAGCTAACAAGATTTCCCAATTAGCTAATCTGGAGTTGAGAATACCGGGTTTCTTCATCATGATCCTGATGGGATTCACTCTGGAAATGACGTGAATCGTTTGACCGATAATATAATATCGCGTCTTCTGAATGGCAAATATTAATGCTAGGCATTCTTTCTCAATAGGAGAATAACGCGGTTCAGCACCTGTCATTGTGCGACTGAGATAATAAATAGCCTGTTCATGGCCATCTTTATTTTTCTGGGCGAGTAATGCACCTAGAGAATGATCCATGGCTCGAACATATAGAAGGAATGGTATTCCTGAGACGGGAGGTACCAAAACTGGAGGGTTCATTAGATACTGTTTGATATCGTCAAATGCTTTTTGACATTCTTCGTTCCAGACGAAAGATACACCTTTCTTCAGAAGTTTGTTGAATGGTCTGCAGCGTCCTGATAAGTTGGAAATGAATCTCCTGATATAAGCAATTCTTCCTTGAAATCCTCGTAGCTCTTTTAAGGTGCATGGAGGACGCATCTCTTGAATGGCTTTGATCTTCTCGGGATCCACGTGTATACCTTTAGCGGTAATGACGAAGCCGAGAAATTTACCACTAGAGACGCCCTGGAAGGACTTAGTAGGGTTCATTTTAAGTTGATGCTGATGCATTAAATCAAAGATAGTCTTCAAATCTTGGATATGATCCTCCTTTCGTCGACTTTTGACTGCAATATCATCAACATAACATTCAACTATTTTCCGAACATGTTCACGGAATATAGTGCTCATTGCTCGCTGATATGTTGCTCCTGCATTTTTAAGACCAAACGGCATCACTGTATAACAGTATGTACCAATCGGTGTTCTGAAGGAAGTATGTTTCTCGTCATCTGGAAATATTTTGATTTGATTGTACCCCGAATACCCATCCATGAATGACTTTCGTTCGAAACCACACGTGTTGTCGATCATGACATCGGTAATTGGAAGAGAAAACTCGTCTTTAGGACAAGCCGCATTAATATCGCGAAAGTCTATACAGATTCGGATCTTGCCGGTCTTTTTGAGGACAGGAACGATGTTAGCCACCCATTCAGGATGTTGTTCCTCTCGAATAAATTCGGAAGCCATAAGTTTATTGACTTCAACTTCAATTGCATCCATAATGTCTGGACGAAATTATCGTTGTTGTTGTTTGACCGGTTTAGCGTTTGGCATGATATTAAGTTTGTGCGTGGCGATCTTCGGATCTAGTCCTGGCATATCCTTGTAGCTCCAGGCGAAGACATCGATATAATCATGAATAAGCTTGATCATGTCTTGCTTATCTGTTTCTGAAAGACTTTCGCTAATGAATATTGGTTTAGGGGACCCCTCTCCACCAACATCAATTTGGATCAATTTATCTTTAGTGGGAGGTTCTCTCTGTTCGAACCTGAATTCCCATTGGTTATATAATCTTTGAGCCCATTGTTCTGATTCGGGTGATATTTCAAAATCATCCTCATCTTCATCATTTTCTTGCGGGCCATCGACAGAAACCATATTGATGGATAAAATAGAATGATGAAGATCGCCAATACTTGTGTCAGAATCCCAAGAGAGGGAATCGGAAGACTCAGATTGTTCGTCTCCATCGGATTCTGAATCCTCATGGACTGTATTGATAAAAGAGATAGGAGCAACGTAACCTAGACCACATTTTGTCCTTCCGTATTTCATTGGAGGAATTTGAACAGGCATTCTTCTTCCTTTTCCATTATTGAGGCTGGTTCTGAAGTCATAACCCATATTCTTGATGATATTTTTGGACTGCTGACTATAGCGACGTAGTTGTAGTCTTCCAGTATCGTCGTTTTTGTCATCTTCTTCCAGATTAGGAGGATTCTGGGGTCCTTTATAGAAGAATATTGGATTTTCTACTAACTTTCTAATAGGGACTATGAAGTATGATTTTTGTATAGACTCTAATGATACTTCTGTGTGAAGAGTTTGAACAACTCATATGGTTAATGGCTCTAAGCTATCTAGCAATTGTAAATAACTTTGTACATGATTACAGACATCAATATACTGTAAAGGAGAAGCTTCATTAATATTAGATGCTGTATTTACAGAAGAAGGCTGAGCCTTATCAGACTTAGCCAAACTAATGACTAAAGGGAGATAAGAAGAACGATCATAAGTTTTGTTTCGATTCAGATCGATAACAAAAGGCTCAAAAGAGGTGAGCTCCCTTGAAGAAGATCGTGGATAAGTAGTACGTCCACTGACCGGAATGACTAGAGTATCTGGTCTAGCCTGAGAAGATGGAAGGGGAGTAGTACGTCCACTGACAAGAATTATCAGCGAACTTTGTGGAGCTTGAGAAGACAATGCAGTAGTACGTCCACTAACAGAAATTATCAATGAACCTTCTTCAGATGGTTTAAGAGACTGCGGATGAGTGATACGCCCTTTTTATAGGAATAACAAAGGTGTCGACTTTTGATGTCTCATCATCGTCATCCATAGCTTGTAAGACTTTTGAGTATTCATCTTTGTACATACGAGCGTCATTGAAGTAAGCTTCGACTCCTCTGAATGGATAGAGATCTGCCACTTCCTTTTGAACCTCTCCATTATCATCAACATATTTGAAGCATTGATGAAGAGTCGAAAGAACAATATTATGTTCATACAAGAATGGTATCCCCAATAGAGCAGTATATGAGCAACCATGATTGTCGATGATGTAGAAAGTGACCTTAGTACGAAGATCGCCTATTTGAAATTTGAGGCGAATCTTACCCAAAGGCTCACTTTTTCCTTGATTAAATCCCAAGATGGTAGTGATAGTACTGGAAAGACTATGCACGGGTATTTTCAGTGCATCTAGCATAGTCTTTGGCATAATACTGAGAGCGAATTCTGGATCAATCAATAGACGATCAACCTTCACAGAATCGACATATCCTGTATAATATAAAGGACGGTCATGTCGATTATCCTCTAGCAGCATATCGTCCTGCGTAAAGGTAATGTTTGGAATGAATTCCAATATATTATGGCAATGAAGATGAGAGACTGGTTCTGTTTCCGGCTTCTTGAGGAAAGTTAGGCAGGTATCTGCTTGCAACAGCGCTTCACTCAGAGTTTTTCGAGTCTCTTTAGAGAGGCGTAAGAGCTCGAAGATTGATAATTTAGCTGGTGTATTGGCTAGTTGGGCCAATATATCAAAATCATAAGGCCTTTCAAGTCCGGTAGGAAATGACTTCTTCAATGGTTTGTCGAAACGGACTTGTTGTTTGCCTTTATCAGCTGATGTTGGTTTAGAAGGAATTGTCTCAACAGGAACATTTGAAGGTTCTTCATTAGGGATTGTTGTTGGAGTTGTAACTGGAGGGACATCAGGAGTTTCTTCAGGAATTTCAGCATAATCTTTCAGATATATTTTTCCTGACCGAGTTCCAGCAAGAACTTCGCCTTCAGGCTTAGGTTCAGGGTCTACCGAAACCATGTTACAATTCTTCATCTTGCTCTTGGCTCTTTTGTGCTTGATGAGAGTTTCATTCCAGAAACCAAGGCCAACACGAGATTGATTATGTCTCATAGTGATGGCTAAAGGTGCTTGGAGTCCTTTGCCTGAGTTTAAACCAGGAGCAGTGGCTAGATCATAACCCATCTTCGCCATTAATTCACGAGATTGTGAACTATATAGGTAGAATGCAGGCTTGTATCTATCTTCAAACTGAGGTACAACTTTTACCTCCGTAAGGGGTGAATTTCCTGCCAAGATAAAAGTAGGGGTTAGAGAAGATTGGGTGTGATACTAGAAGTCACATTGCATGACTTAGTCTTCCCAGGCTTCTTTTTAGACAAAAGAGTCTTCCGAGGAGAAGAGGAAGGTGTCTCGAACTCCGTCATTAAATTCGGATGAATCCACATGATTTCTTCCTTCTTAGTTGTGACATGAACAAGTCCTTCATTCTGTGCAGGTAGGATGTTCACAATTTCCAGAGTTACTTTGGGGATAGGAACAATCCCACTTTCCACCATTAATGGAGGGTAGTCACCAAACTGCATTGAAATCACATTTGCTGTGACTGTCTTGTCTTTAGGTGTCAGTGTTACAGCTCCTGATTTAATCATTTCCTGGATCTTTCCTTTTAATACATAGCAAGACCGGATTGTATGACCCAGCATTCTATGATATGGACAGTATTTTGGATGATCCGTCTTGTTGGCTTCATCAGGCTTTTTGATTTCTGGCAATTGAATCTTGTTACCTTTGAGCAAGCATTCAAAGATACCCTGAACATCGTCATCCTCGAAAGAATACTCTTCCTTCGGTCGAGGAGGTCTCTGTTGTTGATTTGTTGGAGCTGGTGTAGCTTGAGCAGACATTACCTCTTGATTTTTGCTTTGTAGATTGACTTCAAGAGTCTCTTTTCCTTTGCGAGTGTTGGGTCGAGCATTATTACCAGTACTCTGATTTGACTCCTTGGGAGTCATTTGTACCCCCAGGCCTTTGAAGGTCTCAGCACTGACTTCAGCGGCTTTGGCACTGACGATGAAAGAAGGCCTGTCTTGGAATTGAGTGGACCCTGTCCACATGCTGATGATTGGTAAGAGATTTGACTTGCAAGTATCGATAGTAACAGCATCGGGAGTTCCGAAAGGCATTTTGAGGGCTTCTCTTCTGAATCTTTCAATGAAGCTCTCCGTACTTTCATTATTATTCTGTTTAATTCTTATAAGGGCTGACATGGTCATATCGTTGACGCCTTCATAGAATCGTTCTAGAAACATCTGTTTAAATCCAGCAAATGAAGTAATACACCCATCAGGGAGACTTCGATACCATTCATAAGCGGCTCCTTTAAGACAACCGACGAATACCCGAGTGAGGAGAGCATCGCTTGGTTGCAACTGATCAGTCATTACCTCAAAATGATTAATGAACTGACTTGGGGAAGTAGTCCCATCAAAGAAAGAGATGGTCGGTGGTTTATATTTCGGTGGATATGATACTTCCTTCCATTGTATGGGATAAGGCTGTTTGATACCCAATCTTTGTAAACCATCTTTTTGCTTGAATGCTTCGAACTGAGACCGAAGATTTTTCAACTCTTCAGTGACAGCTCCGGAAGATTGCGGTGTTGTTACTTGTTGAGTATAATTGGGAGGAGGGACTGCAGCATATGTACCACCCCCAGCTCCAGACTGACTTGGAGTGGTTTGTATAGGAACATTAGACTGTATTCCTGGAATAGTAGAAGGTTCCAGGTTTGGAGCAACAGGAGTATTTAATACTACTGGCGGTGTTTTTGTTGAACTTGTTGAGTTTGCTGTTGAGCTTACATAAGAGTATGTATAGCAGTCAATGTATCTGCCATAGCTCGTAACTGTTGTTCCAAAGAAGAAATCCTTTGTTCATGAGCTTCAGTACTAGTCGAAGATTTGTGATTGCCATCTACCATATAAGCGGTAATCGTTCGAGGAATAGACGATGAAACAGTCTGTTCTGAATCATCGCTGTGAGAATCGGCCTCTTTTCCAGGGCTATTTACGGGGGTCAATACCGGGAAGTTGGACTCTCCAAGGAAGTCCTCTGTGATCTCTGGATTATCATTTGGATAAGAAGAAGAAGAGATCCTGGTCGAAGCTCCGGTCCTGGATCGGGTGCCGAGGTAAACACCATCTTCAGAATCTGACATAGCAACAGATCGCATTCTACCCCCAATGTTTCTGGAGGTCATATTGACAGAAGCATAAAGAGGTTCATCTTCATCCAGTATTGGTTCATATTGAATCCGTTCGAAAACAGATCGTCTTTTTGGTGAACAACAACATTGAATCACAACCCGGGGTTGGAAGTTACAACCACGCTTTTCATGGCAAATATGAGCAATGTCATAGCCAGATGGAGGGTCGATTCTCCGTTTGTTTTGCAAATGTTCCCTAAGATCTGTAGAAACAGATTGGGAAGTACTTGAAGATAGTTTCTGTGTAGAAACTTGTCTTTTGTTCTTCTGTCTTCTCGGTTCTTGAGTGTATAAAGACTGATAAATTTGAGTGATGTAGTTCTTGGTATATTCTGCATCAGGGTCTAGTATACTTGTCTCAGTTTGATAAGGCTTCTTTAGACCGAAAGTAGAACCGAAATGATTTCGGTTAAGCTTGTTACGAAGATCCGTAGGAAATAAGACTTTAGTATCAGTCTTGGATACTTGTAATTTGCCTTTATCAGATCGGGAAATTTTGAGAGAAGGAAGATGGACATTATTCCGACTGGGAGTCGGTAATAATCCATCTTTAGAGGAAGTAGCCAAACGGCGTTTTCCTTTGTTTGATCTAGTAAAATTACTAGTCAAATTAACTCCAGAGGTAAAGACCTTAGGAGTAGAGGAGTTGACTAAAGAGTCTTTCTCCTTAGTTGGCACAAGATGTGCAAGTTGTGGGAGAATCATTTGTATGTCCTGTGGAAGAGAACCCCCAGCCTGCTTTTGAGAAATAGTCAAAGGACTGTATTGGTTGGCATACGCTGACTTCAGTTTGGAATTCTGGTCATACGCTACCTTTTTACTAGCATACGCTGACTTTGGTTTAGCATACGCTGCCTTTGCCGCACGCTGCTCTTTGACTTCCATACGCACAGAGTCTTTAATGGCTAAAGAGCCGACTGCTGTCGTAAGGGTAGAAGGACAAGAGACTTTGACATATCCAGAGATGGTTTTCCTTAGACACGCTGACTTGGTTAAAGAACCCACTTTGTCAGCGTGACTAGAAGAAGCCACTGTTGTCGTGTTCAGAGAAGCCGAGGCATGCTTCGTTGAAGTTGAAGACGTATTCTTGTCAGCGTGAGTGACAGAAGCGTCTCGGGCCGTCAAAGAAGACTTAAGGACATAGACAGAGTGTCCCTTCTTTTTGGCAGCAGGAAGAGCGGAGGAAGCAGTTCGGCCCTCCTTCGCCTTGAGCATTTCTTCGTAAGCAGATTGATCGAATTGTACGACCATCGTCTTCTTCGTCGAGCCGATCGACGAAGTGTCGCATTGAGTTGTTGCTATCTCGTTGGAGAAGACAGCTTTCCCCAGCATAGTCGCCAATTTTTTTTCCATAAATAAATTTACTTTATTTATTGTGTTTCTGGGAAAATTACAACTATAGGAATCTAATCTAGAAGACGATTACTTTATCCCTTGGACGATGCGATGAAGAAAACTCGAACTTCGAAGAACTTGGACAGCAACTGGGCAATCTCTCTGTTCTCTCTCAATTGACTGTTGTCATTGATGAAGATGAAGAAACTCTCTTTTATAGAGTTCTGGATAACTGTTCTGAAGCATACGCTCAGTCAGTTACTTGATGTGTGCATAACTGCAGGGACGCATGGCGAATTCTGATGAAGACACATTAGAGTGCGGTTGAGAGTAGTGGGATATATCTAGGAGAGATTGATGGCATGGATGCCATGTTGCATAACTTCTGAGTAAGTGGGTAACTGAGTACAGGACACGTGAGAACGTGTGTTGACTGTACGTTTGAAGTCATCTTGAACGCATTTGCTGTGATACGCTGTCTTTGTTGAGGAGGAGTCATACAAAGCTGATACGCTCACTTGGTTGACAAGGAGTCGTATGGAGTCCATACGCTCACTTGATTGGCAAGGAGTCGTATGGAGTCCATACGCTGTCTTTGTTGAGGAGGAGTCATACAAAGCTGATACGCTCACTTGGTTGACAAGGAGTCGTATGGAGTCCATACGCTCACTTGATTGGCAAGGAGTCGTATGGAGGAGTCATACAAAGCTGATACGCTCACTTGGTTGACAAGGAGTCGTATGGAGTCCATACGCTCACTTGATTGGCAAGGAGTCGTATGGAGTCCATACGCTCACTTGATTGGCAAGGAGTCGTATAGTACGACTCCTTGCCAATCAAGTGAGCGTATGGACTCCATACGACTCCTTGCCAATCAAGTGAGCGTATGGACTCCATACGACTCCTTGTCAACCAAGTGAGCGTATCAGCTTTGTATGACTCCTCCTCAACAAAGACAGCGTATACGACTCCTTGCCAATCAAGTGAGCGTATGGACTCCATACGACTCCTTGCCAATCAAGTGAGCGTATGGACTCCATACGACTCCTTGTCAACCAAGTGAGCGTATCAGCTTTGTATGACTCCTCCTCAACAAAGACAGCGTATCACCGCAAATGCGTTCAAGATGACTTCAAACGTACAGTCAACACACGTTCTCACGTGTCCTGTACTCAGTTACCCACTTACTCAGAAGTTATGCAACGTGGCATCCATGCCATCAATCTCTCCTAGATATATCCTACTACTCTCAACCGCACTCTAATGTGTCTTCATCAGAATTCGCCACGCGTCCCTGAAGTTATACACACATCAAGTAACTGACTGAGCGTATGCTTCAGAACAGTTATCCAGAACTCTATAAAAGAGAGTTTCTTCATCTTCATCAATGACAACAGTCAATTGAGAGAGAACAGAGAGATTGCCCAGTTGCTGTCCAAGTTCTTCGAAGTTCGAGTTTTCTTCATCGCATCGTCCAAGGGATAAAGTAATCGTCTTCTAGATTAGATTCATATAGTTGTAATTTTCCCAGAAACACAATAAATAAAGTAAATTTATTTATGGAAAACAATACACTGTCATATACACACACACCCACATTCTCACTGTTTTTAGGATTTGTATTCCCTGTTTTTCCAGTTTTTTATTGAGCACACACACACACACATACACTGGTACACTTGAGTTCCCTCTCTTATACATGTATATATATATATGTATCCTATATAATATATCGTGTGTGTGCCTATATATATATTAATAGATATATATAGTGTGGGAAATACTATATGATGATGTATTATGCATATAGGTGGTTGTATGGGTGTAATGTATAGATAGCCAATATGGGTATATTATATTTAGATTGTAATTCATATACCAATATGTGTATTGATTAGCTATAGAGGATATCTTGGTAGATGTGTCTAGTAGGCTATAGGCAAGATATATGGCATGTATTGATGTGTATTGGTAGGGTTGACATGGTATTGCCTAGAGCAGACTTGTTAGAACTTAGAATAACTTGCTAGACATAGATTAGACTAGTTTGACTTATGTTTGGCTTGGTTGACCTAGTTTGACTTCTAGGGTTGACCAGAGTTGACCAAGAGTTGACTTTGGTCTAGATTGACCTAGATTCATGTAGAACATATTATAGTGCATTACATTTCTATTCTGGACTTGTTGTGACTTGTACTGTTCTAAATAGGAGCCAGACACCATTCCTCGGACAGTACTTTCATCTCGGACATTCAGTTAGCAGGCGAGTACATTCTCTGATCTTTTCATACCTGTCTGGACTATATTCATGCTTACATGATGCTGACACATATCTTCATGGATTAGTACTATATGGATCCTTTTCTGAGATGTTATCCCTCTACGGGTGTATCGGGTATTTCATGTTCATGTACTTTATCATGTGCATCAAGTACTCCTTGTACTCGTACTAGTTCATGTTTTTACATGTTCTCATGTGCTTCATGTGCTTTCATGTGCTTATCATGTGCCTCATGTACTACTCATTACATGAGTTCATGTATCTTAGTTGTATTCATGTGCTTATAACATAACTTGAACGGATCCTTGTGTATTGATTGGGGCGGGGTGAGTAGAATTGGTTATGTGATCACTATCCCCAGTAGTTGTATTCATGTGCCTCCTTATTTGTATTCATGTGCCCCTAAGCCGTTTACATAACCATTGTGCTCTAAATCACGTAGCCACTTACAGTCTCTACTATCATGTATTACTTCAGTTACAAAATATCTCCTGTTTACTTGTACTTCCATTCAGCACTTTCTGTATTTTACTCTATTGCCTAATTTATTTTCCTAACCTGCTATGAACTGTTGAGAGATATGTGCTCGTTCCCGTCCTGATTGGACCTGTTGAAATATTACAGAGGACGAGGCTGAGGCGTTCTGCCCTACTTACTACGGTGCCACACTAGATGAGTGCATGGACTTGGACTAGCAGCAGGATCCATTAGCAGTAGACGATACTCCATTAGTTTAGGATTGTCTTACTATTTTGGATCAATGTATTAGATTTTGAGACATTCTGAGATATGTATTTATTTTAGACACTTAGAATTCTGGATTGTATCACTGTGATTCTCCGGTTCTGGATATTTTATCTTTCATTATCTTTTCATCTTACCTGTTCTACCTTAGCTGTGGTTGAGTTATATTTCTGTTATGTCACCCCCATTCGGGGAGTATAACTGCTATTACCTTCAACTGTTAGATATTGTAACCTAGGACAGCGTTCTACCGCCGACACTACAGCGTAGGCTGGACGTACCCACGTCTCGTGCCCTTACTCTATGGTGCGGGTCGTGACACATTTTTAGTGGTGGCCCATACAGGTCTAGGTTGGAAATGTAGTGGTATTCGAACTAGAATATCGCTGCAGCCTGCAGTAGGAATTAGTATATTTTTGAAGGTACTCAATCACACTAGAAAAATTCCTTATCAGATTCCGTATATCTATTTTGCTGCTTATTGTCTTCCTTAGAAAGTTAAATTGTCCTCCTTTGATTTTTTGACTCATTCTCAGTAATTGCTTCTTGTTTGATCTGTGTCTCTAGGATGGTTGAGACGCGATCGCATCGCCCCGTGATGGGAGAGGCTGGAGAGGGGTCTGCCACCTCTCGTGTCCAGCAGCCAGCTTCCAGTGCCACAGTGCCAGTGCAGCCCTCAGGAGTCGGTGTTTCTGCCACTTTTGAAGGAGCACCTCCAGCAGTCAGGAGGCCAGTTGTGATTCCTGTGATCCTTCCACCGCAGCAGCCTCCGCCTGCAGGGATGGTAGATGCTGTACATCTCTTCTCCTTCGTGGAGAGGATTCTGGAGTCGTACCAGCAGTAGCAGACGAGGCAGACTACTGATTTCCGTTAGGGGATCGATGAGGCACACCAGCTGGTTTGCACCACAGTCGAGATGATCACAGCTCAGGGGGCCCAGCAGCAACCCCGTCGGAGGGATAAGGACATACAGGACTTCCAGAAGATGCACCCTCAGGAGTTCTTCGGCACAGAGGGCATTCACGTTGTAGACGACTGGATAGAGCATATTGAAGAGATCTTCCGACTAGCAGAGATACCAGCTCGACTCCAGATCGAGGCAGCGGGCAGCCAGATGCAGGATTTGGCCCGTACATGGTATCAGGTAGATCCCAGGGTAGGAGTTGGGGGCCAGACTTGGGCCCAGTTCAAGGAGCTGTTTAAGGAGCAGTTCTTTCCTGATGTTGCCTTGGGAGGTATCGAGGTACAGTTCGAGGCTCTGGTTCAGGGGAACCAGATAGTAGCTGAGTATGCCGGGGAGTTCTGCAGATTGGCCCGGTTCATTGATGATTTGTCTGAGAAGACGAAGGCGAGGAAGTTTCGCCGAGGTTTGATTAGAGAGGTTCTGTCGCTGACTAAAAGCGACCGAAATGCCACTTATGCTGAGATATTTTCTGGGGCCATGGCGGCGGAGGACGACCTAGGGCTAAAGCAGAAGAGGGGTCGTGACTTCCAGGGTGGCAGCAGCAGTCAGGGGCAGGCCAAGAGGCCTCATTTCCAGCAGCAGAGGCCAGCTCAGCAGCAGTATCAGCAGTAGGGTCGTACACCCTTTCAGCAGTACCAGCAGCAGAGAGGGCAGCAGGCACCTCGTCAGGTAGTCATTTGTGCCTTCTGCAAGAAGTCGGGGCACATGATCTATGAGTGCAGGAAGAAGCTAGGCAAGTGCCTACTTTGTGGTGCTGGAGATCACCAGTTGAGGGACTGCCCAGGGGCTTTTGGACGAGGACAGCAGGGAGGTGGAGCCAAGGCTCTAGCAGGCCAGCGGAGGGGACCAGCCCTACAGACCTAGCAGCAGAGATTCCAGCAGCACCAGCAGCAAGCACGAGGTGGACAACAGGGACGAGCTTTTGCCATGGCAGCTGAGGATGCCGAGGCCATCGAAGAGCTGATAGCAGGTTCGGTTCTCCTAAATTCTCTTCCAGCATTTGCACTCTTTGATTCCGGGGCTTCCCACAGCTTTGTGTCAATATCGTATGCTATTAGACACGGTTTGGTTTCTAAACCATTACCTAGGACCTACAAGATCACGACCGGGGGTGGGGTCATCCTCGTGAGTGACGTTTGCAGAGGGCGGAGTGTCATATTGGGAGGCCGAGAGTTGGGGGTGAGACTTCTAGTCATGCCATTACCGAACTACGATATTGTATTAGGTATGGACTGGCTGAGTAGACACCACGCCCGCATTGATTGCCGTGGGGGTAGAGTTTTGTTCGGGGCGCCAGGAGAGCCAGAGTTTGAGTACACCCGGCGGCAGACAGAGCAGGACGGCGGAGTCTTCTGTGGAGCATCAGTCGAGGAGCAGGTGGCTCCGCATCCCTTGATCGCAGAGTTTATGGACGTATTCCCAGAGGAGTTGCCAGGGCTTCCACCGGACAGAGATGTAGAGTTCTCGATAGACTTGGTTTCCGGCGCGGAACCGATCTCCCAGCATGTCTATCGAGTGAACAACAGCAAGTTAGTGGAGCTGAAGAAGCAGGTGGATGAGCTGCAGGACAAGGGCTTCATTCGCTCGAGTTCTTCACCTTGGGGTGCATCGGTACTTTTCGTACCCAAGAAAGATGGGTCGGTACGTATGTGTATCGGCTACAGGGTACTTAACAACCTGACAATCAAGAACAGATACCCACTGCCGCGGATCGATGATCTGTTTGATCAGTTGAGCGGAGCTCGGGTGTTCTCCAAGTTTGATTTGAAGTCGGGTTATCACCAGATGAAGGTGAAGAGGGAGGATATCCCCAAGACCACTTTCAGGACGCGGTACGGGTAGTTTGAATTTTGTTTATACCGTTTGGGCTAACCAATACACCAGCAGTGTTTATGAATCTAAAGAACAAGGTGTTCCACCAGTACTTAGATAAGTTCATGGTGGTGTTCATTGATGATATCTTGGTATATTCCAAGACAGAGGAGGAGCACGAGGAGCATCTGCGGATAGTGCTAGAGACTCTCAGAAGGGAGCAGCTTTATGGGAAACTCTCCAAGTGTGAGTTTTTCTTGGACCGGGTGGACTTCTTGGGGCATGTGGTGACTGGAGATGGTATCTCAGTTGACCCCAAGAAGATTGTAGCAGTCGAGGCTTGGACAGCGTCGACTTCAGTGGCAGAGATCAGTAGTTTCCTGGGGCTGGCAGGATATTATCGGAGATTTGTGCAGGATTTCTCTCGGGTTGCAGAGCCGTTAACATGGTTGACCCGAAAGGATACTGAGTTTGTTTGGTCAGAGGAGTGTTAGCCAGCTTTTGATGAGTTGAAGAAGCGGCTTACGACAGCTCCGATTCTGACATTGCCTTCAGGATCAGGTGGATTCACTATTTATAGTGATGCTTCAGGGAAGGGGCTGGGTTGCGTCTTGCAGCAGCATAGAAAGGTGATTGCCTATGCTTCCAAAAAATTACGTACCCATGAAAAGAACTACCCTACCCATGAACTGGAGCTGGCGGCGGTGATTTTTGCTTTGAAGTTGTGGAAGCACTATCTGTATGGCGAGAGGGTGGAGATTTTCACAGATCACAAGAGCTTGAAGTATGTGTTTACACAGAAAGAGCTCAATATGAGGCAGCGCAGGTGGCTTGAGTTGATAATGGACTTTGACATCGCACTTCAGTATCACCCGGGAAAGGCCAACGTGGTTGCCGATGCCTTGAGTAGGTATCCGACAGCCATGTGCTTGACTATGTATCGGCACCTGCTTGCAGACTTGGAGAGCCTTGGGATAGAGGTGATTGTGCCCGGAGTGCAGAGGTAGTTATGGGGCCTTCAGATACAGTCGGACTTGATGGACAGGATCAAGGTGACACATTTCGATGATGTGGCTCTGCGGTGTATCCAAGAGCAGATCAGTACAGGAGTGGAGGATATTGAGTTCTCACTTACAGAGGATGGTACCCTGAGGCACGGTTCCCGGTTATATGTGCCCAGCGGGGAGCTCAGAGAGCAGATCATACAGGAGGATCACAGATCGCATTACTCTATACATCCTGGTGCCAACAAGATGTACAGGGATCTGCGAGAGCATGTCTGGTGGTACGGGATGAAGAGGGAGGTGTCCCACTTCGTAGCTAGATGCTTGATCTGTCAGCAGGTCAAGGCAGAGAGGCAGAGGCCCGGAGGATTATTACAGTCGTTGCCTATTCCAGAGTGAAAGTGGGAGCATATTACCATAGATTTTGTATGGGGATTGCCGCGTACGCCAGGAGAGAAAGACGCGATTTGGGTCATCGTTGACAGGTTGACCAAATCGGCCCACTTCTTGCCATTCAAGGTGGGTACGTCTACAGAGAGGCTCGCGGAGTTGTATATGAGACAGATAGTCAGGATTCACGGAGTCTCCGTCAGCATAGTCTCAGATCGGGATAGTCGCTTTACTTCCCATTTCTGGAGGAGTCTACAGACTAGCTTAGGCACTCAGCTCAAGTTTAGTACTGCATACCACCCCAGACGGACGGATAGTCAGAGAGGACTATTCAGACCCTTGAAGATATGCTGCGGACATGTATCCTGGATTTTGGAGGTTTCTGGGAGGATCACCTGCATTTGGTGGAGTTTGCTTACGACAACAGTTATCAGGCCAGCATTGAGATATCACCGTTTGAGACTCTGTACGGGCATAGGTGTCGTACACCCTTATCTTGGGATGATGTTGGAGAGCGAGCTTTATTGGGACCAGATATGGTTGTTGACGCAGCCGAGAAGGTGAAACTCATCAGGGACAGACTTCGCATGGCGCAGGACAGACATCGACACTGGGCCGATAGCCACAGGAGGCCGCTGGAGTTTGAGGTACAGATTTAGAGATAGGATTAGAAGTAGGTTGTATTTTTTTTATTTTGTTTGATTGATCGTGTTTGATTTTTTTGTTACTTGAGACCTTGCTTGTGATTAGGTTGGAGACATGGTTTTTCTGCGGATATCTTCGACTCGTGGTACGATACGTTTTGGTGGAGGTGAGAAGCTTAGCTCGCGTTTCATCGGCCCTTTCGTTATCAGCGGGAGAGTCGGTGACGTGGCATACAGGCTAGACTTGCCACCTGTACTAGTGGGAGTTCACAACGTATTTCACGTGTCACAGTTAAGACGGTACGTGGCTGACCCTAGCCATGTGCTCGATCAATCGAAGATAGAGGTTGGACCTACTCTCAGTTATCCAGAGCAGCCTGTGGAGGTTTCGGATCGCCGGGTGAAGATATTGAGGAACCAGGTGATACCCTTGGTACGCGTCGCATGGAGGCATCATTCTCCAGGAGAGTCTACCTGGGAGCGGGAGGATGCGATGCGCGAACGGTACCCCTATCTTTTTGGACCTTGAGGTATACTTTTCTATCCTTCTTAGCAGTTAGTTTCGCCTTTAAATTTCGAGGACGAAATTATTTTAAGGGGGATAGATTTGTCACTACCACTTTTCTAGCTTGAGGGTATTTTGGTCTTTTTCAAAATTTTAGAATTTAATTTGAATTATTATTATTATTTCTAATTAATGTGATTTTTAAGTGATTTTGAGAATAATTGATTTTGGTGTTTTAGTGACTTTGACTTATGTTGACCTTGGAGACTAACCTAGTGGCAAACCTAGGTCATGACTAAGTGATTAGGTTATGAAAACCTAGGTTGACTTAAGTTAGTGAGGTTTAGCTCATTGGAATTAAATTGGGGAAATTAGGAGCTAGATTGATTAAGGAATGGCTTGTGAAATCACAAGTCATTTTATGACTAATAGGCTTAGTGGCCCATAGGCCAACACCCTTTGAACCAAGCCCTAACCCTAAAAATTTCTGGCCGGCCACTATGGTCATCCCCCCTATTTATATCACCTTGAAATTAGGGTTGCCTCTTTAGGAAACATTGCCATTTGGAAGAGGTGAGTCCCCATCTTTGTAAATTCTTAGAAATTCCATTCTAACTCCAAATTCCTCCAAACAAATTGCAATAGGACCTAATATTAGTATTCTTGCTGTTGTTGATGAGTATTTTCAGGAAGAACACAATTTGAGGGAGTTTCGTAGCTTGTGAAACTCTTTCCATTTGGAGATTTTAACTCATTGTTTACCTATAGGTATAATCCTTTCTATTGTATTTAAATTCTGTTAAAATTCATTTCTAGGATGTCCTAACCCTAACCTAACAGTAGGATAGGCTAACCCTAGGTTTTGGATCCGTTACTTGTCCGTATCGGACACGTACCAGTCGTGTGTTAAGGGTGTTCGACGAAATGTCTCAAAGGATATTTCAGTCGAGTTTTAGAATTCTAAATGAATAGAAAATTAGCTTTTAGTGTTGCTTAGGGGTTTCCAGTGTCGTGTGGTGATTTCCGTGTCGTGTCGAGTCTTGGGGGATACGAGAACACGCGGGTGCGGGTGCGTGCGTGCGGCACTGTAGCTCCCCTGCTACTCGGGGGCTATTTCGCGCGGGACACGCCACCTCGACACGAGAAAATTGACACACGTGATGGGGCACTGCCTGACACGAGGCTCGTAAAGTTTCACGAGTCCTCGTGTCATGTCGGGCACGTATTTGCATGTGCACGTTCACTGTACTGTGCGGTTCAGTACACTGGGTATTTGGGTTCTGTTCTAATTCGAATTATATGCTATTAATTGTGTTTTCATGGATTATTTAGATCATAAATAAGTTATGTAATCCCTGTTACATTAGGTTACATATTAGTTTAGGTTAAATGTTGTGTTTTGGGTCGAAATGGGTTCGAACAGCTGATTCCTGGTACTCACTGATATTGTGAGGTTCCAGAAATTGCATTCCCTATTTGTTTACTATTTTTTTCAACTGTTTATGATCCCTATCTATTAGAATTCATGCTAACTTAGTTTCTAAACTAAATTATAGGCTTGGAATGGGAAATGAGGAATTAGGCTATGGTGGTTTCAATGCAACTGTCATTGTTAAATATGTTGAACTGTAGCTAACTGTTTGAGAACCTGAGATTGGGATGGTGTTCCCAGTTTTGTACAAAACCTGATGGGTTCCTTTTCATTTCAGAAATCTGATTTACTTTATAATTGATTTCAATGTTTTCTTCTTTTAAACTGATATGGGATTGTTAATGTGTGGTTTCCAATCTGTGCATACCTGTGTTAATTCTCCTACATTCGAATACAAAACAAAACCTGAGAATGAAATTATGAACTTGTGAATGGCTTTTACAAAACCTGAGATTGTATAACTGAGAATGAGGGGGGGAGGTATTGAATTAATTTGTAAATCGATTTCCTTTCTTTGAATTGACTGAAAACTGATTCCCTTTCATTTATTTCAATGTTTGTTAACTGTTGAAACCTGGGTTGTTAAATCTGAAATCAATTATGGGAGTTGTATTGTGAACTGAGTTAGCTAAGGGATCTTTTTCTGTTAACTGATATTGTTTCCTATAATTTTAACTGAATTGAAGTTGAGTTTTTAAACTGTTAACTATAAATCTGAGATTGGGGTTTAACTAAGTCTTAAATGTTGTGTTCCTTTTGAACTGAGGTTTGGGGCATGTGTAATCTGAGTTGATTTGTTAAAAACCTGAGTTCATGGTTGCACTGTTAACAGAGTTTGGGGGGGTGGGGTATTGTTTTGTATTGCAAACTGAATTTCTTTCCTCTCCTATACACTGTCATATACACACACACCCACATTCTCACTGTTTTCAGGATTTGTATTCCATGTTCTTCCAGTTTTTCATTGAGCACACACACACACATACACTGGTACACTTGAGTTTCCTCTCTTATACATGTATATATATATGTATCCTATATAATATATCACGTGTGTGCCTATATATATATATTAATAGATATATATATAGTGTGGGAAATACTATATGATGATGTATTATGCATATAGGTGGTTGTATGGGTGTAATGTATAGATAGCCAATATGGGTATATTCTATTTAGATTGTAATTCATATACCAATATGTATATTGATTAGCTATAGAGGATATCTTGGTAGATGTGTCTAGTAGGCTATAGGCTAGATATATGGCATGTATTGATGTGTATTGGTAGGCTTGACATGGTATTGCCTAGAGTAGACTTGTTAGAACTTAGAATAACTTGCTAGACCTAGATTAGACTAGTTTGACTTAGGTTTGGCTTGGTTGACCTAGTTTGACTTCTAGGGTTGACCAGAGTTGACCAAGAGTTGACTTTGGTCTAGATTGACCTAGATTCATGTAGAACGCATTGTAGTGCATTACATTTCTATTCTGGACTTATTGTGACTTGTACTGTTCTAAATAGGAGCCAGACACCACTCCTCGGACAGTACTTTCATCTCGGACTTTCAGTTAGTAGGCGAGTACATTCTCTGATCTTTTCATACCTGTCTGGACTATATTTATGCTCTAAATTACTCTACATGATGCTGACACGTATCTTCACGGATTAGTACTATATGGATCCTTTTCTGAGATGTTATCCCTCTATGGGTGCATCGGGTATTTCATGTTCATGTACTTTATCATGTGCATCAGGTACTCCTTGTACTCGTACTAGTTCATGTTTTTACATGTTCTCATGTGCTTCATGTGCTTCATATGCTTTCATGTGCTTATCATATGCCTCATGTACTACTAATTACATGAGTTCACGTATCTTAGTTGTATTCATGTGCTTATAACATAACTTGAATGGATCCTTGTGTATTGATTGGGGCAGGGTGAATAGAATTGGTTATGTGATCACTATCCCCAGTAGCTGTATTCATGTGCCTCATTATTTGTATTCATGTACCCCCAAGCCGTTTACATAACCATTGTGCTCTAAATCACGTAGCCACTTACAGTCTCTACTATCATGTATTACTTCAGTTACAAAATATCTCATGTTTACTTGTACTTCCATTCAGCACTTCCTGTATTTTACTCTATTACCTGATTTATTTTCCTAACCTGCTATGAACTGTTGAGAGATATGTGCTCATTTCCGTCCTGACTGGACCTGTTGAAATATTACAGAGGACGAGGCTGAGGCGTTCTGCCCTACTTACTACGGTGCCATACTAGATGAGTGCCTGGACTTGGACCAGCAGCAGGATCCATTAGCAGTAGACGACACTCCATTAGTTTAGGATTGTCTTACTATTTTTTTATCACTGTATTAGATTTTGAGATATTCTGAGATATGTATTTATTTTAGACACTTAGAATTCTGGATTGTACCTCTGTGATTCTCCTGTTCTGGATATTTTATCTTTCATTATCTTTTCATCTTACATGTTCTACCTTAGCTGTGGTTGAGTTATATTTCTGTTATGTCACCCCCATTCGGGGAGTATAACAGCTATTACCTTCAACTGTTAGATGTTGTGACCTAGGACAGCGTTCTACCCGCCGACACTGCGGCATAGGCTGGACGTACCCACGTTTCGTGCCCTTACTCTAAGGTGCGGGTCGTGATAGGTTCGCTGATATTTCCCTACAGTACTCTATCTAACTCAAGCAGAGGGTGATATAGTTTGGCCTAATATTCCTCATGTCTCATGTTATGGTTATACACTGCACTATTCTCTATTCCTCATCATATCTTAGTTAGGCGTCTTTACAGTCTACCCACCTTATCTAATCACCTAGTCCTATCAAGAAGGTGTTACTACATCCTCCCAAGTTAACTTCCTAGCTCAAAGTGATAATTCACATGATGTTGTTGAATCACTAATTTGCGACTCAGCAATCATTCAACCCAAGGGATTTTCCTATGAAGAAATTTAAACCTTGACCAAAATGTTGTTCTTATCCTATTTGTCTATCTAGTAAAGACATCTATCTAACCCTCTATATACCCCAAATAATTACCCATAAGATATTCTATCTACCATAGTCACAATCAATAATAAGATATCAACAAAGTGATCGTCAACACAAGTGTTCTTCCTTCCGAAAGAGGAAAGGCGAGAATTCATAAATATTATTTCGAGAATGGTATGATTGAGCCCAAATAAGAAATTTTAAAGACAATAATAGAAGTCAAAGGAATTTTTCAATAGCAGTTGTGGATTGAGATTCTAATATATCATCATAACGCAGGCTCGTCCGGTACAGTAACGTAACCGAAACGATTATCTCAACCTGCATGGGCCACCCACTAAAATATGTCACGCCAAAGTTCCAAATATATAGGAACCTGAGCGTGAGCATGCCACTAATACGATCTAGGGTAAGTTTCCAATTTTAATGGACTTAACCCTGGACATACTCCGCTGTAAAGGGGTAACTAAGAGTACTGATCATCTACATCTCAATCCACAGTAATAAAATGAATACCAAGAATGAACATAATTTACTAAAGTTGGCCACCCAGTAACATGTTCGATCAAGCTTGAGAAGGAATAAGCTTGGTAATAATATGCTACATAGTAGTATGAAGCAATTGTAGGTGAGGATATAAGCTGGAAAGAATAAATGGAATATGCCAGAACACAAATATAAATATACCTGAGAACTCGGTGCATCATACAGCACCCGTAAAACTGTCCAAAAATAGTACAATTTAAAGTATCAACTTGGCGCTGATTTTGATGCATCAAACGACGAAATTAACGGGTGAAACTTGAGAAAGTGAAGGGGTATATACCGAGATTGAGATGGAAGAACGATCGACGATCCAATGGTCGAATTTCTCCACAATATGCACAAAGTCGTTGCGACGAGGCGTACTTTCAGACTTCGATTCCGTACGCGTCACGACGGAATTCCGTACGAAACACCACGAATAGCCCGTATCGTGCGTCGGGGAGGCAGGTGGCTGCCACAGGGGGGTTCGGCGGGGGCCGCCCGGCCTAGGGGCCGGCCACGCGGTGCCACGGCGGCCGACGCCGGCGCCGTACGGCTGCTGCTTGCTACTTCCATCGGTGTAATTGCTGCTGCGGCTTGCTGCACTGCTACGGCTGAGCTTACTGCTGCTGCCGTCAGCTGCTGTTCCTGCTCGGCCTGGTGGATGAGCTCCGGCCAGGAGGGGAGAGGAGCCGAGGCGGAAAGAGTAGGAAGAAGGTGGCGGTGAATGTAGGTGTGGTTGGTGGTGTTGTTCCAGTGGTGGTGGTAGTAGATGATGATGATACGAAGTGGTGATGAGGTGGTGATGCCCATGGTGGTGGTGTTGCTTGATGGTATACTAGGGATGATGGTGATGGTGGTGTGGAGGAAGGGATTAAGGAGAAGTATAAGAAAAGAAGGAGAAGAAGAAGAATGTAAAGGAATGGGGGCATGGCTGCTGTGTGGTCGGGTGAAGAGGAGAGGTGAGGGAGAAGGGTATGGGGTGGTGTACGTGAGTTAGAGGTAGAGAGGGAGTATGGTGAGGTTTGGAGGGGTGAGTGTAAGAGAGGTGAGGGGTGAATGTGAGAGAAATGTTATATATAT